>JBAMJV010005695.1:0-91523 GCA_037951105.1 Echinarachnius parma
GACTTTAGAAGTTTAGTCTTCGATATGTTTTACTGAAAAGGTGTAAAAAGAAGTTAGGAATCCAATCCAATTCACAATGACACAGAGTAGACCCGGCTACATTATTGTAATAAAGTTAAATTAGACTAGATCGGGATCTATCATTATTTCAAATAAAACAATCGGTGACGCAAGTAACTGAGTATAGTAGTGTAGAGTTATAAAGTCACAAGTCAAAGGCTCAACACACTCGCTCACGATCACGTCCACCTACCTAGTTAGGGCTAGCCTAGGCCCGGGGCCAGGCCAGGGTAGTGGCCCACGCATAGTATGCAATTATAAGTTCACTAGCTCCCAGTGCATGCAGTGATGGTTAGGCAAGCCTAGCGGCTTAGCCGCAAGACTTAATTTGGCCATCCAACTTCCAAGTCCAAGACAAGTCCCAAGTTCCAAGTCTAGACTAGTAACTAAGTATTGCCGTAAGACTACTAAGACTGAGTAAGAGTAACTTCAGTAAGTCGAGTAAGACTTATAATATTATATTTCAAATATAATATTTGTATACTTTGTCTTTAACGAGTCTTATACTTATTCTTAATTCCTAGACCTAGCTGTAACTTAATACTATAGTATTACTAGTCTAGTTATAGTTAACAAGTTCTTAAACAGTTGGTTATTGTCATAACAGTACCCACATTTAATCAACTAATGTTGGGCTTACCTGTACAGCTAAGGTGCCTTTGATGGAAATTAAGGCGGCGAACAATCTTTTCTCTAGTGATATCTTGGCTCGAAAACCACGTTTGACTTTATAACTTTGAATTCAAATTCATGCGATCATACTTGACCGGTCATGTGACACGTCACGTGTTCTAGATCTATTATTAGAAAAATATGTATTGCGCGATTGGTACTTAATAATTAGCTTAAAGCTAGCTTGAGTACTCATGATAGTCGGACGGGGGTGTGCGGCTGAGACCTCCGAACCCATACCCACATCCAAGGGTCCTTTTGCTGTAACGTAAATAGGTACCCATGTCTAAGGATTTTTTGTGAAAAATGGACCCATGTCTGAGGATTTCGAACTTTAAATATTTCCTACATTTTTTTAGCTGTAATATAATACAATGGTCATTCATTTTGCAGTTTCTTGATAAAATTCTTTATTATTGAACTGTACCTTACAACAGAGCGGCACGAGGGTATTTTCTTAGGGAGGGCAAAAGTGTACACTTTGAGGGTGCGAAGCGCCCGAGCGAGGGAGCGAATTACCGACCGAGTTGGGGGGGGGGTGTCCCCCCCCCCCCCCCCCCCCACTCCCACTCCAGGGAGCTTTGGCAATTTTTACACTAGAATGGAGCTATCTGGTGCATATCGGAGGTGAAATTCTCAAATTTTCAAATGATTGAAAAACCGTGAATAAATATGAATAATGCGAGCGAGCGGTGCGAGCTTGAAAATTACAGCAATTTCACATCGGAAAATGCCATTTGTTCCAATATTATCGTATGGGTACATTCGATTTTATGTCTTATAATATGGCATTATGAAGGGTAATAAACACCCGGGGTTGTGAAATATTATGTATGCGAGCGAGCTTGAAAATTTTACCAATTTCACAGCGGAAAAATTGCCATTTGTTTCAATATTATTGTATGGGTATATATTCGTGTTATTACTTATGATTATGGTGTTATGAAGGGTAATATATAAACACCCGAGGTTGTGAAATATTATGTATGCGAGCGAGCGGAGCGAGCTTGACATATTTTAGCAATTTCACAGCCGAAAATTGCCATTTGTTTCAATATTATTGTATGGGTATATATTCGTTTTATTACTTATGATATGGCGTTATTAACAGGCGCGCCGGAAGCATTTTGGATTGGGGGGGCAAAGACCTAAGGGGGCTCACGATTTTGTGTGTGTAGGGGCTCATGCCCCCTAAAACCCCTGTTATCATTCAAAAAGAGCCGTTACAACTCGAAGTGTCAAATTAACGCCAGCGCGAAGAACTAGCGTTCTAGGTCCTAATACGGGACTGTAGTGCAGTGCGCGGTAATAGTATATGTACATGTATTGCAAGCCCCGTTTGTTCGCCTTTCGTTTCGGAGTCGCGCTAACACACGGAGACAAGTCCATGAGGCGCATATATCACTGCTTTTTTGCGGAATGGAGGGAAAAATCATAATCTTAATCCACCCGATAGTTGTATCACATATTGGAGAGTGAATTGCTGGTAAGTACCGTATCATATGTATAGTTTTAAGCACAATTAGCGTGCACAAATATATTTAGTTTCATTTCTCTATCAGGACGACTTAGATCGCTAGTGACTCGCGCTAGCCTTCTCTAAAAAGTGATGTCCGGACGTCAAACACTTTTATATAATATTTTGAAAGCAAATTGCACAACAATTAGAGCATTTGATTGGGAATTATTATCATTTCCCATGTTTTTTTTGATGATCTTTCATATGGAACTGAAATCAACCAAATCTGTTGGAATTAATTTTTGGGGGGCACTTCGGAAAATACCAATACTCAACGCTCCCTTTAATTTTAAATGCAAAATCTACATGAAAATTGAGAAAGTTGGTGTAGCGCCAGGGACAGGTGTAAAAAACAATTCTTTATGAAATTAAGAATAGTGTACGTGGCCCAATAAATACACCACTGTAGTCCGACCACGCTATACTTCTAAATTGTGATTAATTTCAGAATCCATAGATTTAATTTAATATACTATATAAAGAATGTTCATCTCAGGGAAAGTCATGCACAGGGGGAAAAAATGTACTTCAAATAAAATAGACATTTATTTATTAGCAATTATGTATAGCAATTTGATATTAATTTCGTGTAGTACAGCCCTGTGTTTATGTGATAGTTTGTTATTGTTTTTATAGTTGTACTCCGGATCAATGTTTTGAATGTATTTGAATGTAATTATACAACTTACTATACACAGAATTGCATCATTTATACTCTGCATATTATGTTGATGATCATTATACACACGGATTCATTCATTTATTGTACCAATAAATCAATAATACAATATTAGGTAACATTATTACGGTGGTTTTAAACAAGGCCCGCCAGTATATCATTTTCAAGTATAGAACCTATTTACTAGATCCTAGATGGGCCTGCTGGATGCTTTCTCATTATTTATAGGTGTATTATCTTATTCTTTGAACCATGCTAGCTGGAACCTTCTGTGCGCACGTACATCACATACTGACATAGGCACTGGCCGGATACAGTAGTCGTAATCGTGTACGAAGTCAGTGCAATGACTATCACTTTGCATTTTTGCTCATTACTCGGCCATATAACTATAAGTAACGTCCATTTAACTTGAAATGTTCACACAATACCCAGTAGACATATCAGATAACAACAATACTACGTTGTATCAACCATTCATCACTTTTTGCACATGTCAACAAAGTTACTATAGTTATATATTCCTTTATAAAATTTATTCTTTAGTTTTGGCACCGTTTCATCAATAGCGACCGCATTCATGCGCAAATCAACATTTGTCAAATTCCATTCATTTTAAGTTCATAAAATGTTTACTTAAATTTAAAAAAAATTAATACGCAATTTATTTGATTTGTTCATTCGTCATTTCGTGTCTTCTTTATGCCTATCAGTATTAGACGAGGTGACTGAAAATAATCTAATTATCTGGCAATGCACCAATAAAATGTAAAGCTCAAAATCAAATGAACTAAAATGCGTGTCAATGCCAGTGCCCGGCACCAGCAGAGGTGTTCATGCCTGCGATCTTAATTAAGTCGTCGGTTAAAGATTATTGACTTATTTGTCAATCAATCAATAATTTTTTTACTTTTAATGCCATCATATGGTAATGTTGATAAAAGTGTACAACCCGTCTGTTACAATAGCCCGTCCCCGAAAGAAACATTGAACGTGCCAAAGCAAAGGCAAAAAAAGCTACGCAATAGTCAAAATTATCCAAAGCAAAATCCAAAATGGTGCCAGTCATAATGTCATTGACATTGCTTTTGTGAATCAGTTTTCTTCATAATCATATTGACTTTAGAAGTTTAGTCTTCGATATGTTTTACTGAAAAGGTGTAAAAAGAAGTTAGGAATCCAATCCAATTCACAATGACACAGAGTAGACCCGGCTACATTATTGTAATAAAGTTAAATTAGACTAGATCGGGATCTATCATTATTTCAAATAAAACAATCGGTGACGCAAGTAACTGAGTATAGTAGTGTAGAGTTATAAAGTCACAAGTCAAAGGCTCAACACACTCGCTCACGATCACGTCCACCTACCTAGTTAGGGCTAGCCTAGGCCCGGGGCCAGGCCAGGGTAGTGGCCCACGCATAGTATGCAATTATAAGTTCACTAGCTCCCAGTGCATGCAGTGATGGTTAGGCAAGCCTAGCGGCTTAGCCGCAAGACTTAATTTGGCCATCCAACTTCCAAGTCCAAGACAAGTCCCAAGTTCCAAGTCTAGACTAGTAACTAAGTATTGCCGTAAGACTACTAAGACTGAGTAAGAGTAACTTCAGTAAGTCGAGTAAGACTTATAATATTATATTTCAAATATAATATTTGTATACTTTGTCTTTAACGAGTCTTATACTTATTCTTAATTCCTAGACCTAGCTGTAACTTAATACTATAGTATTACTAGTCTAGTTATAGTTAACAAGTTCTTAAACAGTTGGTTATTGTCATAACAGTACCCACATTTAATCAACTAATGTTGGGCTTACCTGTACAGCTAAGGTGCCTTTGATGGAAATTAAGGCGGCGAACAATCTTTTCTCTAGTGATATCTTGGCTCGAAAACCACGTTTGACTTTATAACTTTGAATTCAAATTCATGCGATCATACTTGACCGGTCATGTGACACGTCACGTGTTCTAGATCTATTATTAGAAAAATATGTATTGCGCGATTGGTACTTAATAATTAGCTTAAAGCTAGCTTGAGTACTCATGATAGTCGGACGGGGGTGTGCGGCTGAGACCTCCGAACCCATACCCACATCCAAGGGTCCTTTTGCTGTAACGTAAATAGGTACCCATGTCTAAGGATTTTTTGTGAAAAATGGACCCATGTCTGAGGATTTCGAACTTTAAATATTTCCTACATTTTTTTAGCTGTAATATAATACAATGGTCATTCATTTTGCAGTTTCTTGATAAAATTCTTTATTATTGAACTGTACCTTACAACAGGAGCGGCACGAGGGTATTTTCTTAGGGAGGGCAAAAGTGTACACTTTGAGGGTGCGAAGCGCCCGAGCGAGGGAGCGAATTACCGACCGAGTTGGGGGGGGGGGTGTCCCCCCCCCCCCCCCCCCCCCCACTCCCACTCCAGGGAGCTTTGGCAATTTTTACACTAGAATGGAGCTATCTGGTGCATATCGGAGGTGAAATTCTCAAATTTTCAAATGATTGAAAAACCGTGAATAAATATGAATAATGCGAGCGAGCGGTGCGAGCTTGAAAATTACAGCAATTTCACATCGGAAAATGCCATTTGTTCCAATATTATCGTATGGGTACATTCGATTTTATGTCTTATAATATGGCATTATGAAGGGTAATAAACACCCGGGGTTGTGAAATATTATGTATGCGAGCGAGCTTGAAAATTTTACCAATTTCACAGCGGAAAAATTGCCATTTGTTTCAATATTATTGTATGGGTATATATTCGTGTTATTACTTATGATTATGGTGTTATGAAGGGTAATATATAAACACCCGAGGTTGTGAAATATTATGTATGCGAGCGAGCGGAGCGAGCTTGACATATTTTAGCAATTTCACAGCCGAAAATTGCCATTTGTTTCAATATTATTGTATGGGTATATATTCGTTTTATTACTTATGATATGGCGTTATTAACAGGCGCGCCGGAAGCATTTTGGATTGGGGGGGCAAAGACCTAAGGGGGCTCACGATTTTGTGTGTGTAGGGGCTCATGCCCAACCACACTCACAGGGTTGACAACTTTGAGCCTGTGGTGAGAGCACCGTGAGAGTGAGACATTGCGAGGGAGCGAAGCGACCAAGCCCAAGGGAGCGTAGCGACTGAGCGGGGGGAGGGTGTGGGAGGGGGGTGTCCCCCCTCCCACGGTAGGGAGCTTTTGCATTTTTGGACTTGAAATTGTGCAATTTGGTGCATACCTAGATAGGATCTGGGAAAGCGTGTTATGATTTAATCGACCAGAAATTTTGTTTTTACGAAGAAAACAAATAATTGACACACTAATAAATATGCACCCCAACACACACACAAATATTGTATTTAGTGTCATACACAGTTCCAACATAAACCGTATGCCACATTATGTATGATCCAACAACATAGCCTACAGCCAAGAATGAGTCCCGAGGGCTGGGGCAGAGCCAGAGGGGGAGGGTTTGGGAGGGGGTATCCCCCTCCCACGGGGAAGATTTTGCATATACTTAAAATGGTGCAATTTGGTGTACGTCATGCCATACCTGTGAAGGAAATTTAGAATCAGAGTTAACATGTCATGATTCGAAAAAAAACAAAGAATAAAATGTGTATGCTCTCATCAGATGTTTACCAGTTTACAGTTCAAATATAACAATATTTACACAAACATGACACAAATATGCCCCTAATATGCCCTACTTTAAACCCAAAGTGGCGATATACAGTAAGCCCTTTGACTTAATTGCAGGGGTGGGCCTGGCCTGACATACTAGTAATCCGAACGCTGCTAAAATCACGCCCGTAGTGCAGTGGCCAGCGGCTTTCGAATTTCAGAGCGCCGTTGATATGCTAGGTGTGGCGGCCGGGGTGCGCATGTTGCTGCAAACGCTCACAAAATATTACATGACCCTGGGTATACTTAGTTACGAGACGCATCTCACGCTCGGTTCTTTAAATTTGTAACATAGAAAACAGTACTTTAACTTGATGGAAGTGCTTATAATACAAATTTGTAAACTAAATGAAAACCTCTATAATCTTTAATTGTTATCATTTTTAGGCCTGGGCGTGTGATTTTCAAAGATTAGCGTAAGAGCGTGAGAAAGGGGTAAAATGCGTGTGTCTCACGCCCAATGCGTGAGAGTTGGCAACCCTGCACTCACCCCAGAACATACGCAAGTTACACAGCAAACTGAGATAATCTGTTTTTGAACGTTAGAATTAACAAGTCTTAGCTCATACATTTTATTTTTTCTTTCCCACTCTTCTTTTTTGTTGTCCCCCCCCCCCCCCCCCACTTTTTGGATGGGGGGGGGGGGGCGGCCGCCCCCTTCCTCCCCACTTCCTGCGCCTATGGTAGTAGTAGTAGTAGTAGTAGTAGTAGTAGTAGTAGTAGTAGTAGTAGTAGTAGTAGTAGTAGTAGTAGTAGTAGTAGTAGTAGTAGTAGTAGTAGTAGTAGTAGTAGTAGTAGTAGTAGTAGTAGTAGTAGTAGTAGTAGTAGTAGTAGTAGTAGTAGTAGTAGTAGTAGTAGTAGTAGTAGTAGAAGTAGTAGTAGTAGTAGCAGTAGAAGTAGTAGTAAAAGTAGTAGAAGGGGACACATTAGAAGTACAAATACAAAATGATGGAGGTAGCACACTAATTATGTCTACCTAAATTGTATTAACATTTTACAAAAATTCATGCACCATTCAATAGCAGTTTGGCAAATAATACAAGGCCATGTAATTTATATACATTACAATTTGAACATTTTCCATAGATCTCATAAAGCGCAGTTTTGTAAAAATTACGTGGCCATGAACAGTAATATTGTACATATTGAAAGCAAGCGATTTTGTATTCCTGTCATTTACATTATATCTGAAAATAAATACTTGTGTGGTATATTGTTTTATGGGATTTCCAAGTAATGGCAAGGTTTTTAGTGAAAATGGCGATTTTGTTACAATATACAGTAAGTCGGAGGTCACACACTATTCATATGGATAATATATGATACTATTTGTAAGGTCACAATCCACTGTTGCTCAAATAAACTGGTCGGCAGCTGCATCTATAACAGTTATAATAGATAGCAATTATATTTATCATGTACAATGTAATTGTAAAGTATTCCTGGTAAAATGTCGTCAATGATGTCTAGTAAGCTTAATTTAATATTAAGTTGTTTCATAAGGGCGTTGTCTATCATGTATATTTCAAATGATTTCTTAAGGGCAGTATTTAGCAGTAGTAGTAGTAGTAGTAGTAGTCGTCGTCGTCGTCGTCGTCGTCGTCGTCGTAGTAGTAGTAGTAGTAGTAGTAGTAGTAGTAGTAGTAGGCTAGTAGTAGTAGTAGTAGTAGTAGTAGTAGTAGTAGTAGTAGTAGTAGTATTAGTATTAGAAGTAATAGTTATTGTAGCAGTAGTAATAGTGGAAGTAAAAATTGCAGCAGCAGAAGACATAGATTAGTTATCATTCTCCTTATGAAGCATATCTGAGCTGGGGCAGAGCCAGATGGGGAGGGTTTGGGAGGCCTGGGGTTTCCCCTCCCATGGGGAAGATTTTGCATTTAGTGCAATTTGGTGCACGTCACACAAACAGCCATAGCAATTAATAACAGCCTACACAGGAACTACGTGGACCGGTACAGAAAACCCCACCCCAGACGGTACCATATGCAATTTACACAACACCAACACTGAGATTATTTGTTTGCGCGCGAAGCGCACCGCGAAAATTTTAAATAGAATGTATAACTAAGGTTTTAAACGTTGGAATTAACAAGTATTGGCTGATACATAATTTTTTTTTCTTTTCTTTCTTTCTTTCTTTTCTTTTTTCTTTGTTTTTTTTTTGAGGGGGGGGGGCTTTTTGGAGGGGCAAAAACGCGTTTTGCCCCCCCACTTTTTGGATTGGGGGGGTGGCCGCCCCCCCCCCCCTGCCCCCCCCCCCCCCCCCCCCCACTTCCGGCGCCTATGATTTGGTGCACGTCACACAAACAGCCAGAGCAATAACAGCCTACACAGGAACTACGTGGACCGGTACAGAAAAATCCACCCCAGACGTACCATACGCAAGTTACACATCAAACCGAGATAATTTGTGTGCGCGCAAAGCGCGCAGCGAAAACGTTAAATGGATGTATAACTTAGTTTTTAAACGTTAGAAATAACAAGTATTGGGTGATACAGTTAATTTTTGTTTTCCTTTTTCTTTCTTTCTTTTCTTTTTTTTTTTTTTTTTTGAGGGGGGGGGGTGGGCTTTTTGGGGGGGCAAAAATGCGTTTTCCCCCCCCACTTTTTGGATTGGGGGGGCGGCCGCCCCCCCTGCCCCCCACTTCCGGCGCCTATGGTTATTAAGGGTAATATATAAACACCCAAAGTTGTGAAATATTATGAGGGAGAATAGAGGGGAAAGGAATAAATGAAAAAAAGGGACCCATGTCTAAGGGTTATTTTTTTTTATGGGACCCATGTCTAAGGATTTTTGTTATGAAAAGGGGACCCATGTCTAAGGATCTTTCTTGAAAAAGTCACCCTTCCCAGCGGCACATCCCCGTATACCCAATTATATACGTGGGTATACGGGAGTTGAGCATTCTGTGATGTGTCATGATTGTAGATCCTATTATCTATAGGTGCGTTTAATGTACACTTAAGTGGGCTATGTAGATGATGTGCTTAAAATAACCTGTGTATAGTGACCACCGAAGGGAAGTAAGAAAAGTGGCCACTGAAGACAGGTGACCTCTATAGACAGGTTCATTCCATTGTTTTTTCTCTGCAGGCGTGCCGTGCTGGAGATCATGTTTAGTGGCCACTATAGGCAAGTATTGGCTGCTATAGACAGGTGGCCACTAAGACAGGTTTGACTGTACGTCCAATTATAGGCCAGCTATAGACAGGTGGCCACTAAGACAGGTTTGACTGTACGTCCAATTATAGGCCAGCTATTTACAAAGTAGGCCTAAATTAGGCCGACCGTCATGCGGCGACATGCCCGTCATGTACTCATATCGTCAAAAGTTGAATAGAGGAATGTTTTCTATAATATAACCTATCTGAAACTGTATAAATCTTATTTTTTTTGTGGAATCGGAAAACGTATATTGCATAAAACTATATTGTACAAAACTATAGTCACTGAAGTGTTACCGGGCGGCAGGGGCGTCGATCACGGGGGGGATGGGGGGATATATCCCCCCCCCCCCCCCCCCCAATATTTCAGGTGGGGGGATGGCCTGTATTATCATCCCCCCCAATATTTGGGGTTCAAAAATATATAATAACATTAGAATTAAGAAGCATAGCCCCCTCTCATGAATGGAAGTTGTTACTATTGTCTTCTTTAAACCACTTTTTGATAATGCTAAACTGCCCAAATCCAAAATGTTCCGGGGCTGCGCCCCTGGAACCCCCAGACCCAGTCCCAGCCCTGTACTCAGGACTTCTCTCTTGGCAAACTTTCAGGCGATCCTGGCCCACTGTGCGTCTGCGCTTCGCTTACGAAAATTGAGCTAACTATTCAATAGATAATTGTATTTCTGAATATTACAAATCCCAAAGCTTCCGGGAGCTTCGCCCCCTGGACCCCAAATAAGCTTCCCAATATGGGTATCTCATGACTGATGCTATTCAGGGTTCCATCAGAATGCTTGCAAATATGTATCTATCAGGCTAAAGTTCATATTGGACAAAGCCCAGCTCATAACATGCTTGCAATGTACACTTAATAGTCTTCCAATTTATAAACAGCTGAATTCAAAAGCTTTGGGGCCCCCTAACCCCCCCCCCCCCCTCCCCTCAGCCATAAAAACCCGGGCACGCTGCTGGGTTGTCGCTTCGCTCCCTCGCCAGAGATGGTCAAAATGACGAATCATCCCCCCCCCCCCCCAATGGCGAGAAGAAATCGACGCCCTTGTTAGGCGGCATAGTAAATTAGATAGCCCGATCCCGGGAGCCCGATATGCCGTTTTGATTTCTTATAAGATTAGGCCTGTCATGATACTTTAATTGTTTTATACAGTATTAGTTCGATTTAAAACGCTGTGTTGAGTGTCAAATTATATTGCCAAACGTGTTCTTGATCCCGTTATTTAGACAAGTTTACATGAATATCAATCGCGGTATACATATTGATAGAAGCTTGGTAATATTAAGAAGTCAAGTGATATAAGGGGCGAGTAAAACAAACAGCGAAACTGGACTTTACTAGCTAATGTACATACGCGAATCTAATATCAACACGTTTAAGGGGTAGTACAGTTTTGGCAAGGCTGAGCTTAAATAACCAATACCTGCACAATAACATTACAAATTAATAGTTATAACTCCAACATACTCGAAAGGAATAGAAAATTACAAACGACTAAGTAAAAAGCATGTTATCATTCAAAAAGAGCCATTAAATACAAGAGGGCGCTCTCCGAAAAAATCATTGGTTTCAACCATTTTTCATACTAAATTATGCATGTGATGTTTTGTTGAAATAATGATTAAATATAGAGTTCAATAACAACTATTTAAAATCCTCTTTTGAACATTTTTGAAAAAGTGTAGGCATTTTTATAATTTAAACAATTTAATACAAGAGGGCGCTCTCCGAAAAAATCGTTGGTTTCAACCATTTTTCATACAAAATTATGCATGTGATGTTTTGTTGAAATAATGATTAAATATAGAGATCATCAACAACTATTTAAAAAACCTCTTTTGAACATTTTGAAGTGTAAACATTTTTATAATATGCCCCTTCACACTTAAAAAAAATCATTAAATATATCCCGCCCCCAGATTTATTACGATCATATATATTTATTGATATTCTAGCCATTTCCGAACCAATTTGTATCAAATAAAGTTTATTCTGCCATTGTATGCTCTTTCAAATTTGACACTCACAAAAAATGATTTCAGGCAGCGCCCTCTAGGCCTATATACCAAACTGAACTACCCCTTTAATATTGGTATCATGATAAAGTTTGGGAAAAAGCCGAAAGATCATACATTCTGATCACTTAAAGGGCAATGAAACCCAAGCAAAATGTTGCTTTCATAGTCTTGAAGAGATTAAGAAGCCTAATCTCTGAAAGTTAGAGCATAATCGGGTAAGAAACAAGAAAACTACGGCTCTTTGAAGATGTCCATTTATTCCTATGGGGAACTCAAATTGGCAACGCACTCTGATAAGTGTGTGGACAACTCCCCATATGTTTTGTACGCAAATGTTCCCATTTTTACAGTTTTCTTCATAGTCACATTTTCCCATTCCCCCAACTCATGATAGGTTATGTATAAAAGCATTCTACAAAACATATGTTGAACTCGAACGAAGGGTAAACATAAGTTTTGAGAAAATTAAACAAAACTGAAATTTTGTGTACACAAATATGTATGGGGTGTTGTCCACAACTTTGCCAGAGTGCGTTGCCAATTTGAGTCACTCGAAGAAATACATGGCTCTTTTCAAAGAGCCATAGTTTTCTTATTTCTTGACCGATTGTGCTCAAATTTTCAGAGACTATTCATTATATTTAGTGTCTTATATATATTGCATATTAACAACAATTTGTCTGGATTTCATTGTTCTTTAACGTTTCACCGAACCCCCACCGAACATTTGCAGTTTTCTTGTTTTGTGAATGGATGCACATGATCTGTTGTCTGAGTATGATCTGTAGTCGGGGATCCCCTGCCTCCATACACTGGGTTGCTAAGGGGAGGGGGGATCCCCTTCTTCCTTGACAAGCATGAATCACATTGGCATTCAGCTGGTATTTTGTTTTGATTCACCATATACAGGGCGGCCCCCCCCCCCCCCCCCAAAACACGGAACGGGGCACTTCCCAAAATAAAGTAACAACATTATTATGTCCATCGGATAGGGTGTCTTTTCCAATGAAAAACGATAACAAGAACAGTCTTTTTGGTTGAGTAGTTTTTGTTTTAGGGCACTGTGAATGACACCATGTCAGGTTCCCATTTTTGTCAATTTGTATCAAGTCAGTGTCCGATACTTCACACACTTACGGCCCATTATAGCGGGGCAGTACGCGCGCCAGTGTTAGTGTGCATTCAGCTGTGAAGCGAAATTTGAATGGGCACAATATTATTGTCCGATGCCTTTACGGGCAGTAAGTGCGAATTATCGGGCAATGACTTGGTAAAAATTGACAAAAATGGGAACCTGACATGGTGTCACTCAGAGCGCCCTAAAACAAAAACTACACGACCAAAATTACTATTCTTGGTATCGTTTTTCATTGGGAAAGACACCCTAGCTGATGGACATGTTCATTTTGTTACTTTATTTTGGGCCACTATGTATAGTGGTCTTTTGAGAACACCCCCGCCCCCCCCCCCCCCCCCCCCCTGGTAAACAGGCGCATCCGTTAATGACGGAACATCATCATCAACAGTGGCAGCTCGGCCATGCTCCCCGGGGAGTTGAGCAAATACACAATATTATTGTGTGGGTTTGAAATGTACCTGATGACCATGGATGATAATAATTAAATAAGTATTTAAGCGCAGTATATAGAGTATATATTTATAGAAACTGCGCTATACAAATGTTCATATTATTATTAAGACAACTGCACATTTGGATATAGGTTGAAATTGCATGACTTTGGATAATAAGGTCGCGTTTGGTGAAGCGTAAAGCGATAAAAGTGTATCACTTTGAAAGCAGTTTTCCAAGTTTTTAAAGGTAGGCCTACACTTGGGTATTGGTACTTCCCGATATGCCCCTTCACACTTAATTGGTTGGTTTTAAAGGGACTGTCCCTCTTTTACAAAACGTCTGAACAGTTTCCAGTTGACGGATGGGGATGAATGTAACACACCAACAAAAAATCAGATCGAACAGCCCTGTAATTTGGATTCTACGGATAAAAAACGAATGCGTCCCTCCATCAAACTATATATCGGTCAATAAAAGAGTTTAACTGATTTAGCATAATATTACATCTATATTGTACTTATTCTTATGAAGGTAGGCCTATTGTGAAGCCGACATTTGTAAAGGTATGTCACGGGAAAAATCTAAAAAATTAAGAATATGTAATTACATGTAGTCAGTTTAAGCGAGGTTTGGTTATTTTGTTTAATATTCGGTCATGCTATTATTATGTGTGTGCGGGTCACGTAGCGGGTCACGTAGGGGTCACCCATAACGTTGTGGTACTTCGTGGAATCCGTGTACGAACTTCCTCACTGGTTGAATACACGTAAATGCACAATTAACCGTTGGTTGTCGTTTTATTAGTTTTAGGTCTATAACTTCACGAAAAAGATATTTCAAGCCCTAATTTTTTCAGGCATGCTATTACATGACATTTTCTTTCATATAAGACAATAACTTCGCAACTTCTGAAATTTGGCTTGCAAAAGAGGGAATGTCCCTTTAATTCTATTTGAAAGTTCATTGAAAGAAACATGTGAAATGAGAATCATTCCCTTTAGAATGCTCTCATAGATGTAAAATTTGATTTTTAAATATTTTATTTATAAGTCTACCCTGCCGGGGGACATCTTGACTTTTAGAAAACAAAAACAAAAAATGCTTATAGACTTCTTTGAACAAATCAAACTAGGTTTTTACAAAGTTCTTGATGTCTCTATCTAATCATCATTATTAAAAAAGAAAACATCACATGCACAATTGTGTATGAAAATGGTTTTAAAAAAAGGAATTTTTCCAACTTGTTGTAAAATAAGTTATTCATGTACATAAAGGCGGAGAAAAAAAATGTAGCCTACAGACCAATATCACTATTAACATGTTTTTCTAAGATACTAGAAAAAATGTATTTATACTAGATTTGATTAATTTTTCTTGACATGCATCATATTTTGTATAATATACAATTTGGATTTCGTGAAAAACACTCAACAACACATGCTTTGATAGGTTCTGTGAATAATATAATAAATGCTTTTGATAAAAATTATATAACTATTGGGGATAATTCAGTTGTGGTTTAGCGGGCACTTCGATAATAAACAATTGTGAGGTAATGAAAGAACACACACTTTTGAAGACAGAATCAACAATGTTTGATCAAAATGCGATCAATAACAAATGAAATATTCATACATATATCCGTCGGAATGAATGTGGGGCAAACATTTATTCGAAAAAATAATTAAAAAAGTTATAAAGCTTACACAATTTTGAAGTATACCAAACCGGTTTTTAAATTGTTTTTGTATTATCTCCGTTTAATAATTATTTTAGCATTCACATTTTAAAATGATTGAAGCTTTCAGGTGTCTGAAGGGCGCCCTTTTTTTATAGAGCTGCTTTGTAACTTATTCGTTGATGTTTTTCAGTTTTTCTACAATTCAAGCGTTATTCTTGCAATACAAGTTATTAAAAACTAATATTCAGTTTGACTAGAATTTTACGATTCCTTTAGGAGACCCACACTAAACAACAAAAACAAACATTAATACAGTGAAACCTCTTGATCATGAGCTCTGTTCTAAATAACAATGTCATTTTACAGGTCCAAGTTCTACAAATTGTAAGCCCCGATATGAGATATCTGATATAATGGGCTAAATTCTAAGGGCCAAAGCAGCTCGTTATAATTAGGTTCCACTGTATACACACACACACCCATACACACACAAACCAACATCATAATCACACATACACACATTCTTGTAGACAATAACAAATACACACACCAAGAAGCATTAACAAATAGGCCCAAATTCTCATCAGTGGTTCAACTTGAGCCCGGCCAAAAAAGACAAAGACTACCAGTAACACTTTGCACCAGCAGACCTATTGCCTTGTTGCTATGGTCCCCATAGACATTCTAATGGTTTACTTTCATTATCCAGTCAATCCCTTGAATTCTGATTACATGCATTAGGACAATGGGTCCTTTGAAATTCAGTCATAGTATAACAGGTCATCAGCGATACAATGTCCAGGATGATCCAGGACGCAATTTGGCTGATGACAGATTATACTATGACTGAATTTCAAAGGGCCCATTGTCCTGATGCCTAATATTTAGGGATTGACTGGATAATGAAAGGAAACCATTATAACATCTCTGGGGAACATATCAACAAGACAACAGGTCTGCTGGTGCAAAATGGGTTAACTGGGTTACCAATAGAATACAGAAGTCATGACGTCATAAAAACACTTTTTTAGAACTTTCAAATTTGGACTTCATTTTCAGAAAGAGCATAACAAATAATGTCCATATACTGAAAATAAAAGGTATAGGTTACGTATTGGCCGAGATATGCCCATCCGAATGAATTTTACTTCAATGGGCAATCAGTGTTATAGTGCACTGGTTCATAAATTTATGAACCAGTGCACTAGTGTGCACCAGTGCACATCACACTTCACCACTCTATAGGCTGTCTTTTTAGGCCTGGCTCTAGTTGAGCCACTGATGAGAATTTGGGCCAAAATCTTTAACCACAGAGACACACATTCCATAGGATAAGAATAATTTTTAAGGAAAATTTTAGGGGGAGCAACAAAATAGATCTACATGTATCTATTCTTTTTATTGAGTAACAAAAACCACAATTCCAGTACCTTCATTAATTACAATCATGATAATACACAATTATAATTGGCATTTAGCAATTGGAAATAATCTCTAACAAATGCCCTTACAGGGTGATAACAATCTGGTCCGTTTACAATGCGCTACAAAACGGTTCTCTTTTTCAAAAAGCAGTAAAGTGAATAAATGGCAATTAAAGATGCCTAACAAAGATATAGTCTTGAGTTTATAGATGCAGTCATCCTTATTAAAGCTGACAAGTCAAGCGTACTGTTCATAATTCACTATGTGAAAGCAAATATATATCTAAATCTCTCAAACGTTTACGGTGCACCATTTATGATATGCAACATCAAGTCAAGCACATAATGAACAAGCAAAATCATATTTTGGAAGTAGATTAACAACCTACACAGTACTGATCCTGAGCAGCTCATAATGATTATTGAAGTCAAACTTGTGTAAATATTTTAATAACTAACAATAAATCTAAAAAACTTTTTAAAAGTTCTCACTATACTTACACTCACAACTTTTTAAAGTTACATTTTTATCAACAAAACTTGGTAAGCACATGGATCTAAAATTTGACATGGTTTGCACAAAATAGAACATGATCGAATAATTTGTGTCAACATCATTTTCATATGTTATTTTTTTGTTATTTCTGCAGATTACACCATAATTTAATTATTTGTTTGAAAGAAAACAAAATAATAAAGAATGGAAATTTGAGAATCATGTTTTGATGATTCAATGCATATTTGGTATGATTGTGTGACTATTAAAAAAAATCACAATTCTTGGTAGCAGCTCAAATATAAACTGGGCTCCAAAAGAAACTTATCACTTCTTCAGAGCGACGCTCATTAAAATCCATAGCATCAAATTGAATCATATTTAGACACAGATAAGTTATTATTCTCCTTATGAAGCATATCTGAAAAATTGAAAGGTTGCTTTTGCCAAAAAAGAGAAAAATGCGATGGAATCACTACAGGTCACTTATCTAAAATCACAGAAACTGCTCGCTGCGAACCTCCACGAAAGGCACTTTCAATAGCTATTCATTCAACATCAAAGGCGGATTATGTAACCACCAGACTGGCTATTGTCCGTACCGAGCTCTGTGCCCAAAAGTCGAGCAGTTTGTGATTTTTGAAAAATGACCTCTTGCGATTTCACCTTGTTTTATTCTTTGTTGACTAAATCAAACATAATTTATTTTAGATGTGCTTGCTGAGGAGTATTATATAGCTAATCTATGCCCAATTATGATTCATTTTTATGCTTTGGATTTTATTGTGTGTCGCTCTGAAGAAGTGATAAGTTTCTTTTGGAGCCCAGTTTACAAATAAGGTGTATTTCATTTGACTAAGATATGCTTAACATTATACAGTCAATTTTATAGCCCCTTCTTCTAATGAACTGTAAAAAAAATCCTTTCAACCTCAGAGTAAGCAAACTTGAAATTTGTGAATCATGAAAATACAAACGTAATCAAATATTTCAGAAATTATTTTCTTTCATTACAACCATTGTTAATTGAGTTTTATCAATTTGACATTGAGCACTCCTTAATTGTAATGATAATTATGTAGAAGTCCAAAATATGCAATTATATGCAAACAACCTTTAAACCCGCATCTATTTGTTGGAAAGAATCCTACAAGAACGCAACCAACATAATTCAATATCAAGAAATAATGTCAATGTTCGCAGTTCACGTGTACCCTTCTAATTGTGTATACTTTTTTTCTGGTAAAAAAAAACAACCATCTGCTTTATTCAACCATTTCTTTCACTGCCTTGGCGATGCAGTTTGCGCTAATGCCAAACATCTCTAGAAGGACCTTGGACGGACCACTGCGGGGCACGCGATCCACGGCCAAACGCCTGACAGTGATTCCTGGCTGGCTGGCCAGGGCTCCAGCTACTGCCTCACCAAGACCACCTAAAGGTTAGAAAAACAAACATTGGATAATATTAACAATAATACCTTAATTAAACAAATTTGTTTGAAAGAATGCAACGGTTGGCTACAGCCTCCTCAAGAGAACTCGCTTAAGGATGAGGGAAATAAAGCAATACAATTTCAAAAAAATAAATGCACAAACATTTCTAGTAATGGCAAATATGGGAAATATATGTGAAATAGCACTAATAAAAGAAAACCGCAAACTAGTCATCAATTAGCACAAACCAAAATGACTTCAGAGATAATAATTCATAAAGAACAGGAAGATGAATTTTCTTGACGAAATGAACTACTGTATTAGAAAACCAATGAACTTTGGCTACTACTCACCCTCGTAGTAGTGGTCCTCAACGGTCAACACACGTCCTCCTGCGGCCTTGGCGCAAGCAGCCAGCGTAGCACCATCTATGGGCTTGATGGTGAAGGGATCAACCACGGTTACACTGATACCACTCTCTTTGAGCAGGTCGGCCGCTGCTAGAGCCTCGTGGAGGGTCACTCCAGCACCAACTAGCACCACCTTGTCATCCGCTGACTGACGCACAATCTGCGTGAATGATTTAAAAGACAATTTGTGGTTATTTATTTATTTATTTATTTATTTATTCTCCACTCATGGGATGGATTGCCCTTGTCAGCTACAAGCTGTTTTTCAAAGGGGTCCAAGCCAACATAAAAATATACAATTGTACTAATCAATACATACTCATATAAAAAATAGACAAGCGAATGCAAACAAAATCATTTATACAATATAAAATACACTAAATGTATACTATCTACAACCTAATGATACAACAAAGCAATTACAACTATGGATGGAACATCTACAACAAAAAGGGGAAAAGGAGGGGAAAACAGGGGTCAGGTATCTTAAAGGGTACCGCCGGGCATGATAAAACCAATCCTTAGTTGTTTTGGTACTATAATTGAATACCAATCATACTCTCATGGGGTCCGATATGTTTCTGTAATTTGAGAACAATGCAATTAATTACTACGACCTACGGAACCAGGGCTATTTACTGGTTCGCAGCGCGCGACTTTGTTTGCACGACCGCTCAATCAATACGCGTACGTTATTATGGTAGTATGCGATTTATCGCATAGCCCGTGCGATAGTTAGTATCGTATGGCATGCAGGCAATTCGCCCGTGTGTGCTCGCACTTTGATGTACACACTACAACGGCAGTGTTGGATGGGTATGGTACACACAATGCCCAGCGCTATTATAGCCACCGCACCATGTATAATACAATGTAGATAATTATACACTGAATGCATGCAACCATACAATGCTTGTATATATAGCGCTACGCATGTAACATACGGGATAGATGTTGTTTCTGAACGCCAAGTTGATTTTTTATTCGCTGCACTACACAAGAGATTTTCGAGATTTTCTCTGCTTGCTGCGATATATCGCAGTTGCTTCCGATAAGAGGATCGTTAAGTGATATCGTAATCGGAACTGCGCTGACAGAATGATTGATAGGTGATATTAAAAATGATTATCTGGCGATGTAGAAATACTTTCAGGATCACAGACTTGTTTTGTATGTTCATTTAAGATATGTCTTTGATGTAAGAGAGCTAAATCTCTGCCTGGTACCCTATCTCTGCCTAACCCTAGGTACCCTTTAAGCTTGAAAGGCTAAATAAAGGATTTCAAGTTTGTCTACTGAGAATGGACAGGATAATGGGGTTACTATTGATGTGCCGCTTAAAGGTTTCAATTGATACAATAGTGGGTTTAGGATAATTCAATTCATTCCAAAAAATTGGGCAAGTAAGACATTTTTTTCTGCAGCCTCATAAGTTGTAAACCACGGTTGCACTAATACTATGATCCCATTTGAGCAGGTCAGCTATTGCCAGAGCCTCGTGGAGCGATACTCCCACAGCGACCAGTACAGCCTCATCCTCCTTTGACTAACAATCAATCTGGGCATTCAAGTTGTAAGTCAACTGATGTTAACAATGACCGACATATATATTCTGCAGTCCTACAATATTTGAGAACTGATCAGAAAAAAAAAAAAAAAAAATCCTTACCATGATATCATCTTATTTTGGACAATATTTTGTTCAGTTTTAAGTCAAACATACTATCTGGTGGCCATCTACAAAACAAGTCAAATTGCAATGTGTTTTCAACATCACATACCTTGGCCTTTCCGATCTCAAACACCTCATCGTTGCCGTAGAGGACAGCGGTCGCGGGTCGGCTGGTACGGGTGAACGTGATGCCCTTGGTCTGCGCAGCGAGCTCGATGGCCCGTTCGCAGGACACGGCTTCGCTGGGGTAGAACAGGGTGCATGTTGGGATGGCACGGAAGATGGCCAGGTCCTCCAGCGCCATTTGGGATGGTCCATCCTCGCCTAAATAGAATAGAGCAAAATAGAATGAAGCCTGTTAATGTCATCGCTTGCAGGGCCATACATACCCACTCACTAGCCTGCTTGCCAGAGGCAAGTGAAAATCAGTTGTGGGAAAGTACAATTACAAGTCAACAGCCTGACCAGGGAAAAATGTAATCAATATTCAAGTAATGAAGAAAGGGGATATTTACAGGATTGCCTAACCGGGCAGGACAAAGAATGATTCACAGCCTAGTGGCCATATAACTGAAATGATGTAAACTAATGGAGGATGCAAAAGGACATATGATTTATATACATCTAACCTACTGAAAACCAACAACAATTTGATGAGTCAGTATCAAAAAGAAGAAAGTTAAATACTCACCAATGGACACTCCGCAGTGGGATCCCACAAAGTTTACGTTGGTCTGTGAGATGGCGCCCATACGGATCTGGTCATAGGCACGCGCCAGGAAGCAGGCGAATGCGCTTACGAATACAACGTTGCGGTTACGGCACGCGACGCCAATCCCGACGCCAACCAGGTTCTGCTCTGCGATGAAGCACTCGATGAATCGGTCGGGGAAGGCCTTCATGTAGGTGATGGCAAAGGTGGAGTTCTTGGTGTCTCCGTCCAGGGCGATCACGTGAGGGTTGTTCTCGCCAAGCTTGACCAGAGCTGTACCGTAGGACACACGAGTGGCAACCTGAAGACATAAGAGAGAAATAATGAAACTTGGGAGGGAATAATTTGTGGCCTAAGTAGGAACAGAGATTTATAGTTTATTTGATGCTCAATAGCGAACCTAAAAAGGGAAACAAACTCAGTACATCACATGTAATGACTTGTCTTGTAAATAATATCTCAAACAATGATAGGGCTGTGTTCGACTTTCAATTGTCGCACAATCAAGATTTGCACAAAATCATAACATACTCATTACAAGATTTCACACAATAGGCATTTTGTTCCATAATTTGAAATGAAAGAGCTCGTTCTCACCTTGTCTCCCAGATTATATGCAGGAGGTTTATTGAGTGCTACACTAGCCAGGTCATTCTCAGCCAGGGCAGTTGAGGGTGGGGGCACCAAGCCATGGGGTCCTTCATTGGCGATCAGTGCTCGGATGGCCTTCAGAGCTGGCTCTGCCTTATCACCAAGAGCCTTGCCGTGCCAGTTCTCCAGATCCTCAACCCCTGATCAAAATAATTCAGGAATTAATTAAAGATTATGTTCAATAATGAATATGAATGAATGAATGAGTAAATTTATATTTGGTTGACAATGAATATGAATAAATACTTTGCTTTATTAGCACTCATATTTGAAGAGCTGGCTCCGCCGTATCACCAAGAGCCTTGCCAGTTCTCTCAAGATTCTCACCACATGAAAATGGATAATAACAGATATAATGAAGAAAAACAGGAAAGATTATGGGCAAGGACGGACAGAAGGGAAGATTTTGGTTCATTAGTGGTTTTATCTTCCCCTTGAAGGTCCCGAGATCTTAGAAATACTGGCTAGGTTCCAGCGGGGAGTTAGTCTGATCCTAGTGTTCTTACCAGGGAAGAGGAGTTAATAGGCAACACTGTAAGCTCTAGAAAAAGTCTCACAACCCGTTGATGAGAACATGACAAGGCGGTTGGGTCGCCTTCAAATAAACCCCGTCCTGCACCGGGCAGCAGTATCTGTAGTTGGCGGAGGATCCAAACCTTGGACAACGATGGCTACGGGGGAGCAGAGGGCAGGTCCGCATTAATGCTTGTGGCTTCTGTACTGCGATGGAAGGATCTGTCAGCCAACCATTATTCAACGCTCAAAATTAGCACAGGCCCGATGGCCCGGGGCCACTAAAAATTGCTGCCGGGCCAGTAAAAAAATCAAATTACCAATGTTTGCTGGCCCGATCGGGCCACCAAATGTTGAAACCATTGTGCAGACAATCATGTGAATTATTTGCAAATTTGTTACCTCACAAACAACGCTTGATTTGTGATTCAAAAAGAGAAGAGAGAGCGATCGTAAATCACTTAAATCGCGCAGAGCGCATGCACTTTTCACAAGTAGAAAATAAAAAGATGCAACTCTCTCTCTAGCTCTCTCTCCCCCTCTCTCTAGCTCTTCCCCCATCGCATCTTTTGTTTGTGTTGTCAGCAATCCCACATGCACGCTCGCGATATTTTTTGTGCAATTTTTTTCTGTACGATCGGGGTTATAATTCTTTTTTTCAGACCATAATAATAGTCCATTTTTACAGATATTATGAAGGAATCATCATAAAAAGGTATGAATGTTGTGCTTACTCATGTAATATTGTCTTGGCAAATTGATTATGCTTGCCAATTATGAATTATTTTGCCGATTTTTAAAGCCCAGTCCCATACATGTGTTTTTTGGTTAGTGATATGAAGTTTCAAAAGTTGACAAATTCGAACATGAAAACTTCCTTAATTTCATAATTTGGTGTCTCCAAGATGAGACTGAACTGATTTAATGTTGGGTTTCATTTATTCAGTTATAGATTGTGATTTAAAGCAAGACATTTTCAATAATTCACCTAATAATGTCTAAGACTAAGATTCAACTCTGACTCTGTCTCTAGTCTCTAGACAAACTTGATAAGACTAGTCATTTTACTTTTGTTCTTCTTTATTTATTCGGGCCAGCAGATTCTGGTTTCGGGCCACCAAAATTTGAAAAATACTATTTTTACTGGCCCGACCGGGCCACCAGCAAAAAAAAGTTAATTTCGAGCGTTCAGTCAGAATGCAACTCAGCCCGATTCCACTGTATTTATTCATATCGTATTCATAGATTTCCGAACCGCACGCACCAATGAGCAAAGCAGAGGGGTATTATTTTGAGCTTTATGGAACCTTAACATAGTCTTTAATGAATGAATGTGGTATCAAATGTTAGAGGAAGAATCATATTTTATGTCTATCATAATTAATCAAGCATTAAATCATATTTTACCAGTGCAATTTGTTGTCAAATATCACAAAAAAATAATAAGTTCAGAGGTGAAAAATAACAGTTTATGCTTCTTGCGTCTCATTGATTTTATGATCATTGCAAAGCATGTTTTATACTCTTTCAGGATACGTAGGTTTTATTTTGTTGCGTTGGATAATCGGGTCAGGAGCCAAGAAAATACCACTCAGGTACAAATTAAGAACAACTAAAATGCGAACGAGCATTCCCATTGGATGGTACGAAGGGGTGTGTTTGAAGCGGGCCAGTGATTGGCCTCATTCAAATAACGCAATACCAGGCTCCCCTCGGAACAACGCGCTGTGCGGGGAAAGAGAAATTCTCTCTCCCCCTCTCTCTTCTTCGCGGGACGTGGAGAACCTGCTTGATGCTGATTCAACCAATCAACGGGCTGGATTGCCGCTGAAAGCCAACAATATGATATTTTATTTTGTCCTTTGCTGGTCTTTGTTGGCTCCTGACCCGATTAAGAAATAAACGGCTTCAAAATTGACATATTTGTAAAGTGTATTAAATTACCTTTCATATGGTATAAATATGAAGGAGACGCAAGTACATTTTGTAAGTTTTCAAGCCGAATGAAAAAGAACTTTCAAAAACGAATTTTGTCAAGTTATTACACTTGATTTTCATCTTTTTGTCGTTGTTGAATTAAAAATATAATTATATGGAAGCAAAGAATGACATATGTTCTACAATGTCATATATCACATTGTACAATTGGTTATTGCAAACTGAAGTTATCGCATTTTTAAAATGATGTATCTCCAGCCGAGTACTATTCGGGTGAGAAAATTCGATCGTTGGAATCTGAATAAAATGAGCGTTTTAGCCTCATTAAAACATGCTTTGCTCTATGACTGCGTTGCATTATTAATTGGTCGCATTTGTCATCATGCGAGTACAAAATCAACAAAACAAGAGGGTATCAGAAGGTGTAGCCCGCAGGCCGGAAGATAGGTCAAGTGCTCCTGCGGAAGAGAGAGGTATGCTTGCGGGTAATGACGGATCAGGATCAAAGCCTCTTAAAGGTCCCATGATGGAAAGAAACAGCACCCCTCTAAGGAAACCAATCAATGTAGCCACGTGGAACGTGCGTGGTATGTCAGATGGGAAGGTGGAAATAGTGGAGATTGAGATCGCTACAAATGATATTAAAGTTTGGGAAATATCAGAATCATGGTAGCTTGGACAAGGCAGATTTACATCAGACAAAGGAAATACAATCATCTTTTCAGGGAAAGAAAGTGGAAGGAAGCGAGGGGGAGTAGGTTTCATCATAGAAAAGGCTACATCTAAATGTGTCTTGGGATACAACCCGATCAACGAGAGAATTATGACTGTAAGACTTCAAGGGCATCCCATGAATATCTCCATAATTCAGGTATATGCACCAACAGCAGATGCACCGGAGGATGAAATCATAGATTTCAATGAGATAGTACAAGATGTCATAGACAACATTCCTAGGAAAGATTTCCTCATAGTATTGGGTGAATGGAATGCCAAGATTGGTAAAACAAGGCAGAAATCTGAGTTAATTGGTAATTATGGTCTTGGTATCAGAAATGAACTAGGAGATTAATTGGAAGAATTTTGTGTGGCAAACAGCTTCATCATTGGAAACACACGGTTTGAGTACCACCCCAGGAGCCTGTGGACGTGGATGCGTCCGTGAGACAGAGCCAGAAACCAGATAACTACATCATGGTCAAGAAGAGGTGGCGGACATCACTACAGAATGTCAAGACAAGACCAGGTGCCGACTGTGGCAGTGATCATCAGCTGCTTGCGGCTAAACTGAGACCAAGACTGAAAGCTAAGAACTGTGATTCAGCTCCCGCAAGGTATGATGTTGAAAATATCCCTTCTCAATTCTCAGTGGAAGTGAAGAACAAGTTTAAGCTTGTTGAGAAAAGATGAAGCAGAGCAAACACCAAATGAGCTGTGGGAAGACATGAAAGAAACAAGTTGAGAATGCAGCAAAGAATCACATCCCAAAGAAAGAGAAGCAGAAACAACCATGGATCTCAAATCAGACTTTTGACATTGCTGATGACAAGAAGAGGGCAAAAGCAAAACAAAAAATAGAGGGGAATGGACGAGACTCAATAAAGCAGTTACAAGTAGTGTGAAGCAGGACAAAAGGAACTACATCGAGGGAAAGTGTAAAGATCTAGAACGTCACATTTACAACTCCAAGGCAGCATTTGCTATCGTGAAAGAAATCACAAAGAAAAGGATCCCAAGACTGGATGTAATTAATGAGGAAAATGGCAAAACACTGACAGAGAATGAAGACATCAAGGAAAGATGGATGCAGTATAGTACCAAGCTGTTTGCTGCACAAGAAAATGATGTTGACACTCAGTGGAAGGAAAGGGATGAAATGGAGCCCCCTCCACTAAGATCAGCTTGATTTGTCATGCAAGCAAAATACTTCTGAAGGTGATTGGCAGAAGAACGAAAATCAAACTGCAAGCCGAGATCTCAGATGAGCAAGCAGGGTTCTGTGAAGGCAGATGGACAACAGATTGTTAACATACGAAACATAATAGAGAAATATGCAGAGAACACAGACGTCCTCTCTATTTGTGCTTTATAGCTTATAGTAAAGCATTTGACTGTGTGAGCCACTCTCAATTGAGGAATACATCAAACTGATAAAAAATCTCTATTATGACCAAGAATCAATAGTGAGAACCAGTAATGGCAATACTGAGTGGTTTGAAATTGGCAGGGGTGGGGGTGGGGGTGGGGGGGGGGGGGGGGTATGTCAAGGTTGTATACTGTCTCCAAATCTTTTTAAAATATATTATGAGGACATTATGAGAAATGCTCTGGAAGGATTCAATGGGGGAGTTAAGTTTGGAGGTAAAAAGATCACAAACATAAGGTATGCTGATGACACTACTCTCGTTTGCAGCAGCAGAGAAGAGCTGATTGATTTGTAGAATCGCATCAAACGGGCAAGTGAAGAAAAAGAGCTTCTTCACAAACAAAAATAATGGATGTCAACAGAGAGAACAATAACACTGACTTCACCATAGATGGAAACAAGATTGAAGTAGTCAATCAGCTCAAGTACTTGGGTTCAATTATCAATAACAAAGGAGACAGCCGAGGCCTCTCTCTCAGTCTGAAGGTTCGTCTCCTTCATGCAACTTCATTCTCTATTGCTACCTACGGAAGTGAGTCTTGGGCCATGACAAAGAATGACAGAAAAAGAGTTGATGCATTTGAAATGTGGTGCTACAGGAAGGCTGTTGCATGTGTCATGGAAAGATAAAAAGACAAATGTGTGGGTTCTGGGACAAGATTGGAACAGACTTGACCATCAGAAGCGGAATCATGGAAAGAAAACTAAAGTATTTTGGGCACATTTGTTAGGAGATTTGAAGGTGTTGAGAAGCAAATACTGCAAGGAGCAGTCGAAGGAAAACGGGATAGAGGTCGCCCACCAATATCTTGGACTGATGATATTAAGAAAGTGTCTGGACAAGGAATGAAAGGTGCAACACAAATGGCAGGTGAAAGAGTTGCATGGCGTGCTCACGTTAAGACCACAGCAGCGCTCTACAGCGCCACTTGAAGTTGATGATGATGATGATGAAGGTCTTGGCGCCAATGGCAGTTGGCTTGTCCTTGACATTGGTAGCCTCATAGAGAGCCCTGTTGATTGCCTTCACATCACAGCCATCAAATATGTGTATTGAATATGTATTGAATATGTGTCACTAATCATACACCCATGTTACATTTGGTTATGTAGGAATTGAACGTTCTTACCTGGGCAACCCTTCCCCTTGAAGGTCTTGGCTACAATGGCAGTTGGCTTGTCCTTGACAGTGGTGGCCTCATAAAGAGCCCTGTTGATCGCCTCTACATCATGGCCGTCCAGCACAATGGTATGCATTCTAGGAAAGATGGCCATGAGAAATTAAAGAGACATTGATCCCTTGTGTAGTTAACATCAAGTTTAGTGTTGTCATAATTCAAGAGGAGAATTATATTGATATTACTGTAAGTGCTGTAAGGGTTGAGTGCAGCAACGCAAATAAAACTTCTTGCTGAAGGACATAAATGCCAGGGCAACGATCTCAGTACCTCATGATTGGAATTTTTTCCAGCATCTAGTGCATCTAATCATCATGGCTAACATTTTACATTACATGAAAAAATATATGATTGGAAATTAGGGAAAATATAAAGGATGCTATAATTATGTTAAGAACAAAACTATTGCAAAAAAGGCCTGATGCTGGCAAGTCCAATCAGCATAACCGGAGATGGCACTAGGCAACCCAACACTGACGGTGTGGGTCACGCTGTACCCTTGCATAATTATAAATTGCTTCAATTAGTCTTTCGTACCTGACAAAGGTCAACAGATATGCCCAACATGTTGTACATATTTTGCTTGTTTATTTCAAGTAAAACTGTTTAACTTCTTCATTGTGAAAAAAGGAATAGTTGGCATACCCAAAGGCCTCCAGCCTCTTCCTGTAGGTCTCCATGTCGTGCTGCAGACTGGCCGGCTGGCTCTGACCAAGTCGGTTGACGTCAAAGATGGCTACCAGGTTGTCCAGCTTGTAGTAGCTGGCAAAGGCACAGGCCTCCCAGATAGACCCCTCAGCACTCTCTCCATCGCCAACCAGGCAGTAGGTACGGAAACTGAATAGTTTTAAGTCAAACGGTTGAAATAGTTACAAAAGTAAAGAGTTAAAGATAAAATAGAGAGATTGTTCTGTTTAAAAGATGGCTACCAGCTTGTCCAGCTTGTAGTAGCTGGCAAAGGCACAGGTCTCCCAGATAGACCACTCAGTGCAGTAGGACCGGAAACTGCAAAGGATTACAGGTGATGAGGAGGTAAAAGTTTTTTAATAGGACAAAGACCAGGTCTGGAAGATAAACAGTGTTGAAGAGAGTTAACTATTTTAGAAAGGTCAAATAATTTCCAGAATTTACTTAAATAAAAAACATCAACTAATTTTCACAATAATAGGTAGAATAAGAGGGATGATCAACCAAAATCTGAAAGAAAACCGACAAGGAATAAGAAAGTTTTGACCACTTGACCAGGTGAATAACAAGTATATTATTCTAAGTTCATTATTATTTAAAGGGGACCACCGGGCAAATAACACATTACTATATGTTTTGGTACTGTTTTGTGATATCAAATAGATACCCAACATTTTACAAAGGGTTGTGTAATTCATAAACGAAGCAATTAAATTCCACCACTTACGGAACCACTACTATTTCCTGGTTCCTGGTTTGCGAGTGCGCCAATGCTATTCACGCGTACGTTTGTAGGCAATATAATCCCGGGCGATTCGCTTGCTGCACACGCAGTAGTCTACTCAATCAGACCGCATGAACGCATGCTTTAGAATGGTGATGCGTTTTCCAATTTTTTTTTTTTTTCTGAAAACCTATTTTTGTGAACTTGTTGATTGAATGGAATACTAAAGATGTTACCTTTCTATAATAAGAATATTAGATTTGGGTGGTGGTACCCTTTAATACTTACTAAACATCTTAAGAACATGCTGATGGAAAATAAACAAATGCAAGGCTCAAAATTAGCACTGGCCCACTATAAATTATATTGGGAGCTTTGTATATCACAACACTTACTCAGCCTTGTCCAGGTACTTTCCGCAGTATGCCATTCCAGCAGCCACGCTCAGACCCTGACCAAGGGAGCCAGTTGCCACATCAATAAAGTTCAGTCTCTGAAAAAAGAAGAAAAAAGAATCACATTTACAAGAAAGGCATACTATAACTGCTTCCTAAAAAATGTCAACAAAATTATCCTTTATATCAGGAATGGTCGAGTATTATATTTTTAGCAATGTTGTGCAACGACTTAAAGGGGACCACCAGGCAAAGGACAACACATTATTATATGTTTTGGTACCGTTTTGTGCTATCAAATAGATACCCAACATTTTGCAAAGGTTTGTGTAATTCATAAACAAAGCAATTAATTTCCACCACTTACGGAACCACGGCTATCTCGTGGTTCCACACGGGCCAGGCATTTGCGAGTGCGCCAATGCAATTCACACGTACGTCAATGGAATCCCGGATGATTCGTTCACTCTGCATAGAGCGCCGCTGGCTCTGCTCGCATAATAGTCTGCGCATTCAGACCGCATGACCGCATGGCTGAGAATGGTGATGCGTTTTCCAATTATATATTTTTTCTGAAAACATATTTTTGTGAACTTATTGAAGGAATGGAATACTAAAGATGTTACCTTTCTATAAAAAGATTATTATTTTGGGGTGGTGGTACCCTTTAAGCTCTATAAATGCTTGTCAACTTATTGTTGTTGGAGTCCTTTTATTATAGAACAAATTTATGTGACCCACAACAAAGCTCAAGCAAACATTTTAGAATTAACCTATTTAGGACTGGTCATCAAATTATTCTGGCTAGGCTGGAATTAAACTCATCTTGAAGGGGTCATGAGGGCATGGGTCCATTTGTGTAAGAGCACTCTAGCCAGAACAGTAAGGATAAGGGGCCTGGAGATATTTTTCATGCTAAAATTACAATATAATATATGTGTGCAACACTGGTTAGGAAGGTTGGTTTATTATGTGAATGGATGGTATCTATAGGCATAATCTCCCCCCCCCCCCCCCCCGAATAACATTGTCAAAATCCACAAACTCATGATTCTCACATACGTCATCATCGTACTTGTATTATCAACATGGAACAGGTTTTGGTTTTCCAAATTTCTCTTTTGCTATAAAGATATGTATGATTGAAGTGCTCAGATTTGAAAGTCTAGTGAGTTAGTGAATATTACTTTGCAATTTTTACTCTTTACTTGGTCTTATGACATTTGTTTACCATGGAATGTCCCGGGGGGGTCTGTCCTCATTGAAAGGGGGGTATCATGCGTGACCAAGAAAACAAGTAATTAGGGTGGTTTTTTACGATCAGGCGAATAGGGTCTCAAAATCACCCAAAATCAGGAAAAAAGGGTATCTTTTTTAGGCTGATAAATTACTCGTTTAGGGTCTCAAAAAGATGAATTACTCGTTTAGGGTCTCAAAAACTCAGCTTACTTGCTTAAGGTATCAAAAATAGTTATCACTTGCTTTTAATAGGGGTTTACAAAAAAAGATTACTTGCTTAGGGTATCAAATATAGTTATGACTTGCTTAGGGGTTTACAAAAAAGTTGATTACTTGCTTAGGGTATCAAAAATACTTGCTTAGGAGTTTACACAAAATTGATTACTTGATTATCAAATTACCGATAATCATACTTACTTAGGGTGTATTTTTTGCACCATACAAATACTCGTTTAGGGTGCTTTTGGCAAGTCCTTGGTCACGCATGATACCCCCCTTTCTATGAGGACAGACCCCCCCCCCCCCCCGGTGGAATGTTCACCCTTCACTCAGATGACAGAAATACACATTTGATCAATCCTTCATCAGTTTTTGCACATGTCAACAAAGTGACTAGATCCCTTTAAGAGTGGGAGATGAAGGTAGAGATGTTTGGCGGGGGATCATGGTACTTACAGGTGTAGGGTGGCCCTCCAGGTCATTGTCAATCTTGCGGAGGTTGTTCAGGTCCTCAACCGTGATAAGACCAGCCTCAGCCCAGGCTGAGTACAGGATTGGGGCCGCATGTCCCTGCGTAGGTATAACAAATAAAGAAAATATTGACTTATTGCTAATGAAGAGTTTGTTTTTTCCATTAAAATGTTTTTAAATGTTATTTGTATCATACTATTGATGTCCAGCTGTCTTGCAATTTTTGAAATTCTACATACCAAGCCAAAATATAATCTTGCTAGTAGAATTGCCTTGCTATCCTACAAACATAATCCTTGATATCATGTGCAAGACCCCCCCCCCCCCGCCCCCCCACCCCCCCTCACCGAATCCGCGGTTGCTGTCCGGGTGCTTATGGTGGCTAATGGCATAAAACATTGTGTCACACTTTTTAAAAATACAAACTGCACTGAGAATATATCTACTGGACAAAAAGGTTTAGGTCAAAACAAAAGATCAACTGCTCTAGATAACTAAGTTTAGCCAATACCCCCCCCCCCTCCCACGCTCCCACAATGAAGAATTATCTGACCTTTGACATGATGAAGCGATCGCTGCCGGGGTCACGTGGGTATTTGATGGAGTAACGCATCGTGTTGAAGAACAGCACAGACATGATCTCTGCAGCGGAGCAGCATGATGTCGGATGTCTGCAATCAAAACAAAAATAAAGGAAGATTAAAATGTAATGAAATGAAAAGACTCATCATAGGTTAACTAATTTCGTTGTGCATATCTCACTGCATACAATGCCATGGATGTGTTATTAAAGGAGAATTCCGGACGATTTTAAAACAAAATACTTGAATATGCTTAAATATTTTCAGGATTTGACTCACTTTGGTTGATTTCTAAGAGATTTTTCTAATGTCATTAACTCTGAGGAAATAATTAAATTTACTGCACACAATCATGAGACCCTTACGTAGCACCCTCACTTTGCTCAATTTCTTGAGTAGGCTTGAATCCGGTGCCACTGCATTGTGATCACTGCATGTGTCATTCATAATAGCCGGCCATGCAGAGCCAGGACATTCATTAACCACGTTTACAGGACTTTGTGTCTATTCAAATTCCAATGAAAGCTAAACGTGTTACAATTTCGGGCAGGCAAGTATTTTCAAACGGTTCAACAATGCAGTAATGCTCAAAGGCACGGTTGAGTGGCGCATCGTGGACTAAACTATTCATGATCGAGCATTGTATTGGTCCGATCAAATGAACACATTCGCTGCAGTGTAAAAACATAGATAGGCGCATCTATAGTGAGGGTCGCACATCACAAATTGGTGCATTGCGGGATAGAACAAGCTCGCTCGCGAATTTGTGTCAATAGAATTTCAAAGCCAATTATAAAAACCCACAATCATACTTTTTTCACACAAAATTGTGTTTATTGACCTAGAATATCTGTCTTTCAATCATTAGAAGCTTGAATTCGTATGGAAGTCCACTTTAAGAACCTGCTACATGTACATGCCTCAATCAAATAACAATGTGACGGAAGTCTATTTGAAAGCTTGACCAGTAGAATGGAACAAGTTTGACCAAAAACAATGTGATTGAAGTCTCTTTGAAAGTTTTACCAATAGAATGGAATACGTTTGACACTTTGACCTACATGTATAACAGTGCTATGGAAGTTTCTTTGAAAGCTTGACCAGTAGAATGGAACAAGTTTGACCAAAAACAATGTGATTGAAGTCTCTTTGAAAGTTTTACCAATAGAATGGAACAAGTTTGACCAATACCAAATTTGGAAGTTTCTTTGAAAGTTTGACCAATACCAAATTTGGAAGTCTCTTTGAAAGCTTGACCAGTAGAATGGAACAAGTTTGACCAAAAACAATGTGATTGAAGTCTCTTTGAAAGTTTTACCAATAGAATGGAACAAGTTTGACCAATACCAAATTTGGAAGTCTCTTTGAAAGCTTGACCAGTAGAATGGAAGTGCATGGGTTCAATTCCCAACTGTGGCATTTGTGTCCTTCAGCAAGATACTCGTTTTTACATGTACATTTGGTAAGTACTCTTAAATATAGGTACCTGGTAAAATAATATATTCTAATAACTATTAATATAACAACCTTTTTTTTAATTAAAAACAAAAATCATATTTTAGAGTTCTAAGTGTAAATAATAATTCAATTTGAAAGTAAATTGACTAATTAAAACAAGTTTATCATTCAGAAAGAAAATGGAATGCTTTATCAACCAATTACACAATTTACTTAGAACTCAATCCTGCACTATAAAACCAACACCCTTTAAAAATATTTTATTTCCTCAATATTTGTGATTCATTTTGTTCAGGAGCACAATAAAATGTTGCACACAAAGAGATGAAACCACGATACATAATATCAAAAGTATTGTTGATACCATTTTGTTTTGAAATTTCCTTTGAATATATACAGAAATGAAAGCAATAAGTCTACTTTCATTTTGCATTTTGAATTGAAATCAACAAATTGCCTTCCAAATGTTCCTCAAATTAGTAAACCAAGCATGAATCCAGAATTATACATTGGGAAGACTACTGTACAAGGAAGTAAAAATAAAATCCCAGAAAATAATGTCGTTAACCGGTTGCTGTATAGAATAGTGCACTTGCTAGAACTTGGCAAGAATTGGAAAAAATTGATTCTTCAAATCAAATTAAATAAATTAACTTTTGCAGTGTCTCCTAGAACAATTTGAAGGTCATTTCAAAATCAAAACACAATTAGATTTAAAACAGGGACATGGACATTTTCACAGTATGTGGGTACTTTTGTGGGACAGTGAGGAATTCATATCTTTCCATCATACATTCATCCCAAATCAAATCTGAAAGCTAATCAAGGAGAGAAAACTTAACACTGTTTGTATTGAACCATTCATGTATGAATTGTTATGTTTATGTTTAGATTTTGAAGCGAATGTACATAATGCAAGGGCCAACAAAAGCAGGTAATTTACTACAGGATTGTATGCAGTGTTGTAGTGTGACACTCAGACTAATCGATTTTTATTTTTATTTATTTATTATTATTATTATCTTCTTTTTTTTTTGTGGGGGGGGGGGGGGCACTCTATAATTTATTTCTTTATTTTGTAAAGGATTTTCTCTAAATAGTTTCTATCATTTGTATTAGATTATTGGGAAGCATGTGCCATTCCCCCCCCCCCCCCCCCCCCCCTCTTTTGGGTCACTGGCCACCAACATGTAATTGATGCCAAAGAACAGGCAACCAAATACACGTAGTCACAAAATTCTAAAACTAATGTATTTCTTTGCTTTGGGCCACCATCCAACCAATATCTGGTTTTGAAATGAGCGGGCACTGCAGGTGGCCTCGATGCCGTACACTTGTCTTAATGTCTCTAGTGCAGAGCCTATCTCCAGTTATTTTTAAAATGACCAGCATAATTCTATTAAATATGAATGCCAACCGTCGTGCCAGCATGCCTGCACCAGCACATCTCACTTGATACAGACGTTCTCTTTACCAAAGGGTACCGTAATCTAATTCCCTCACTGGCCAAGCATGCTACATTTGTATGAAGACGCACGTGGACAAATCTGATAAAGTAACCTACAGTACAGACGATAGTGATGATCAGTTCATATGCATGTTCATGTGTGTTTCTGTGTATTAAGAATGATATTCAATGGCTATGCATGTTTACATAATTTTTAAAAGATAGTTTAACCTGTTCCATTTGAAGAAGATTCTGAACTCCTCATAGACTTTGTACATTTACTAACCAGGTTCATGTAGGCAAGGGTTAAAGGGACAGATCCACTTTTACAAAACGTCTGAACAGCTTTCAGTTGACGGATGGGGATCAATGTAACACGCAAACAAAAAAATCAGATCGAACAGCCCTCTAATGTGGATTATACGAATGAAAAACGAATGCGTCCCTCCATTTAAACTATATATCGGTCAATAAAGGAGTTCAACTGATTTAGCATAATATTACAACAATATTGTACTAATTCTCGTAAAGGTATTGTGAAGCCGACACTTGTTAACGTATGTCACGGAAAAAGATCTAAAAAATAAAGAATATATAATTACATGTAGTCAGTTTAAGCGATGTTTGGGTATTTGGCTTGGTAAACGCTCACACATTAGTACTTATGCGCGGGTCACGTAGATAGCGTGGGTCACGTAGGGGTCATGCATACCGATCTGGCACTCCGTGAAATCTGTGTACGAACTTACTCAGTTTACTCACCGTCCGAAAATACGTACATGTATGTACCAATTAAACCGTCGTCCAACAATTTAATCAGTTTTAGGTCTCCACGAAAAAGAGATTTCAAGCCCTAATTTTTTCAGGCATGCTATTAAATGACATTTCCTTTCATATAAGACAATAACCTCGCAACTTTTGAATTTTGGCTTGCAAAAGAGGATCTATCCCTTTAATATCACAATATGAAACTACAGTAATGTGGTTTTTAAACTGAATATTGCCATGAAAAAATACATAAAACCAAGCTTTGTCTCCCTTGTCTCTTTGTTCTCTGGTAGCTTACAAAAATGAAGATCACGATGATGATGTGATGATGGTGATCCACGGCACTTGTATAGTGCCTTTTATTTGTTTCTCTAATCGTTTAGGACATTTGCATTAATTAGTAAACAAATTGTGGATTTTAAATGGGTCTTTCCAAAAGGTGACCCCCCCCATTTCTGACACCCCCGACACCCTTTTTTCCCGCCGATACAATACATTCTCGTCATCTGCAAGCGCGCGCACGCGTAGCGATACAACACACACACTCACACACATACTTGTAGGAGCAGTCAAATGGGGATAATTTTTATAACACCTTCAAACGGGGATATGCCCGTATTTTCAATGATTTTTGGCTTATCCCCGGTTTGCCGGTGTGTAAACATGGACATAATTATGCCCAATGGCCGGTTCACACATACACACACACTCACTTGCATACACACATACACACCATCGGTTACATACAGTATATGTAAAATGGGCAAATAAGGGATATCTTTCAAAAATCAAAATAACAGTACAGCCCAGACGATCCCTGAAGCACTATACAGGCTGTTCGGAAAACGGGGATATCCCCAGTTTGAGGCATAATCCCTGTTTGCCGGTGTGTAAACCTGTGTGTATCCCTGTTTGCTGGTGAAAATTATCAGGGGCACACACTAATGATTTTTATTATGCATTGTTAAGATTTCCCCCTAAATGCTGTTTAATACTCTTTTTGTCAAATTATTGCTAATGGGGGTAAGGGTGAACCGGGGGTAAGTGCCCCCCCTCCCCCCCCTCCCCCCCCTCCCCCCCCCCCCCCCCAACACATCTGACTTGACACTATCACCTTGAATGAAAAGATCACAATCATCTGAATTCCTTTCAAATATTTTGTTTGGACAAGATGACCACCCTGGCACCCTCCCAAGGTTATGGTTATTCTATTTTTTTTTTTAAACAAGGTCATTCATAACTAGTGTTATTCAAAGACACTTTTGTCATCATTTCACTATAAAAACAGCCGTGAGAACTTTATATAAATAAGAGAAAGCTTAAAGAACTCCCAAATTGTTGTCAAGATAAGGAAAAGATATAAATTGACACAAAACTGTATACATTACATGCAATGATCAAACATACTGACTAGAAACCAGAATTAGATAAATCAAGATGAGCAAAGAATAATGGGTTTCACCAGGAATCAACCTCTAAGCTGATGGCGGTACTTTCTAGAAACCCTTTCAAATTCTCCTTGTTATTTATTGTAATATAAAATTAATTACTCCAAAAATGTAAGGGTCCTGAAGGATATTAAAACAAAAATAGTTACAATTTAATACCAACTCCAAAGACTATGTAGCTCTTTTCCACAATGCAAAGCACACTTTAATAAACCTTCAAATTAATAATTACAATTATATGATGTTCTTGGTATTTAAAAAATACAATTTAGAGTGTAAAAAAAAAAAAAAAAATTAATCACTTTCACAATTAAGGGTCCTAAAATTATCAAAACATATAGTCAAGCTAACATTTTAATACAAAATAATAAAGTTTGATGCTTTAAATTTGATGCTTAATTCAAAGTCAATGCCAATTGTTCCCAAAGTGCAGAGTTAGACCTCCAAAATAATTACCATTGATTTGGGGTTCATGGTGATTTTGAAGACAATTAAATTATTTACATAAAATTGATCACTCACAATTTAAGGGTACAAGTATTAAAAGGATTTTAAAAAATACAGTCGTGCCTAGATCAAATTGCTGAAGTTTGATGCTTCAATTTGGTACCAAATTAAAGTTAAATAAGTTATGGTCGAGACGAGATTGTCTTGCCTTTTATCCACATTATCCTGTAAAATTTCAAAATTTCCCAAATCATTGTGGATCTAGATAAATTGCCCTAGGTTGGGCAAGTGACTTCAACTTGTACTTGCCCTCCCCTGATTTCACTTGTCCTGGGCAAACGGGCAAGTGGGATTGTAGAGATCTGTAATGCGCCCCTTGTTAAATGTATTTTGTTCAGGGAAGATGAATCGGAATATACTGCATTACATTGTAAATATTAATCCGGGCCATTTATTTGTTTTGCTGTTGCCTGTTTGCTCTTTCAAGCTATTCCTCCCCCGGGGGGGGGGGGGCACTCGAATTATTTTTTGATGGGGGTGTGCCTCACGGAACTCTGAAATGGGGGTCTGAAGAGCTGACTACAAGCACAAAATATAGGGTCTTTGGAGCTACAAAAACCCTGAAACGGGAGTTAAGGGGTCTAAGGAGCAGACTAAAGCTACAAAATACATAGACTTGGAGCTACCAAAGACCTACGGAAACCCTCAAAAAACGCTCAAATGGTGGTCCAAGGAGCCGAATTAGAAGAAGAATAATGGACTTGGCGCTACTCAAATAAATAGCCAAGTCATTCAGGGGGTATGGAGCCGAACTAGACTGAATAATGTACTTGGCGCTACTCAACTACCTAGCCAAGTCATTCCGGGGGTCTATGGAGTGGCAATTTTTGAAAATCGGATATCTTTAGAGCTGCGATCGGGTGTGAAAAAGGGGTTCTTTTAAGCGGCACATACCCGTCTTACATTATACATGAGTGCCCCCCCCCCCCCCCCCCCCCCCCCCGGGATTCCTCCATGCATAAACATGGTTGCAGAATGCAGATTTAGTCTTTACTTCCTTGATATGACTGTGCAAATTTACTGATGAGTAAACAATTTAGAAGAAATGGCACTACTCTTGCTCAGATTGTACTAATATTGTACATGTAGTCGCCTAGTCGGGGCTCCACACTAGCACTTGCCCTATTGCCCAGCCCAGGGCAAGTAACATTTTTTAAATGGATCAGTTTGTTTACCCGATCAGAGAACAATGTAATTCTTAACACACAAATCTAGTCTAGAAATAAGCAAATCTAGAAATTCGAGGCAAGTAAATTTTCTGTTTGGGCATGCAACATTTGAAAATGTATGATTTTGCTTGCCCGACCGGAACAGTTCTGAGGAAAAAAAGTTAGTGCGGAGCCTTGATGTTTAGTGCTGGACAATCTACTAGTACTATCTACATAATCTATGTCAGGGAACAAAAATTCAATTTGTACCAACTTTTTCCTGCATGACTGGGCAAGCAAATTACCCAAATCATGTTTTCAGTCGGAACAATTTGATCACTCGACTGTCAAATAAGACCATAATGAAAATATAAAAGATTTCTAGCTCAAATAATGGTGTGCAGTGCAACCCATCTATCAAAAAATTGTTTCGTGGTACTGTGCTGTGGTAGGCCCGTAGGGGGTATATTGATATTCATGGTTTTTAGGTTCTAATGTTGCCATCTAAATCTTTTCTTTTACTATTTCAACAATATTAGTTAACAAGTTGCCCAGGGCAATATACAGTACATGTTTCCTGCTTGTCTGTGTCTTTTCCAATACTGCTATTTAGCTTTATTTGAATCATTAATACAATGTAGCTTTTCATATTTTTAACATATTTGAAGAAAGTTCAAGAAACCTCTTTCTCTAATTACTCAATGGCAAATGGGCAATTCCAAGCAAAGTGTCACAGTGTACCAAATAATCACCCCTTTGGCATTTAAATTCTAATATGGCTAATGGAAGCATTTCAGTACTTTTAATGATGGGAGCTAATATATGAAGGATTTTTATGCTAAAAGGGAGATTTTGTAGTAACACTGCCAGATTGTCCAAGTTTGTTTGGAATTGCACATCACCTTTTGTACGTACAATTCAAATTACAATCCTTTGGAGGTGTGAGAAATGTTACCATTAATAAGCTCGCACCTAAACCACCTGTGCTACTGACACTGTGCAGATCGAATGCCATTACCTTTTAGAATTATTTACCCTCCACTCTCAATAAATTGTGCATGCAATTCCAAGGGGAGTTTTGCCAGAATTCATTGTAAAGCACCGACCTCATTGTTTTGTAAAATAAATTGTCTGGTCAAAGTCTAATAGATCATCAGATTTGTTAGATAAGGACATCAATCCAGATGTACAGTACTGGTAAGAAATATGAAGTGTGAATTGATTGAGTTCTACTTATGGCCCAGTCAGATAACGGATATCGGAAACGTATGCCCAATGAATAGACAATTTGCAAAATTAAATTATCCGGTGATGAAAGTCATCTCCATTGCTTCATGTACAAAACATAGAACAACGTACAAGGAACGGACAAGAAACGTACAGAATGGATGGAAAATTTAGCTCTCCGTTTGACACCCGTTTGCGCAATCCGTTGATATGTGACCGGGCTATAAGTGCGATTCAATCACACATCCTTGAAGAGAAAAAGGCAATTCCATTTTTTTAGTCGAGCCACATTATTACACGTGTTGGTGATTTAGTGTAAATTTATTTATACTTTGTGAAGGAAATGATTTTCAATTAATTTTGTTCACTCGGCTTACCCTGACTTGGCTGCGGTAGTGGAGTTGATGCTGTGGACACGCAGCTTATTGGCGATGTCCTTCAGGGTTTGGAGTCGTGCAGCGTCGAGAGTAGCAGACATGATTGCGGCAGATGAGCAAAACTTTCACTTTTCAAAAAAAAATAATTTGATTCTCAGAAGTCGGAATAAGATATTTAGCAACAGACAAAATCCACCAAAATGTTTGGTTTAGACTTGGTTGAGAGGTAGAAAGCCCAGTTGCCTCAAGTGAGAATAAAATAGCAGTACGAATACAACTAAAAAGCCTGGTTTAGATAAATTCTTAGCAAAAGTAGAGCAGCTAAATCATAGGCTTCTCACTCAGAACAGGACCAGGAACCAAGTGAAATGAAAAATAGCTCAAACCAGCAGAGTCACTCAAAGGAAGGATGCACTATTGTATCTAGGACAAAAGACCTACAGGCCTGGCTGCATACATGTGACCCTTTCTATTCCTTACAAATACAGTTAGCAATCACTATGTATGGTGATTTACCAATCCCAAAGGAGGATGAAGGGGGTGGGGCGGGGGCCTTGTTTTGTGGGATGGGCATAAAGATACAGTATTTGTTCTTGTTGTGGGAATATTACATATTAGAAATGATAATAATTCCTTTATTGTCTTTCTTTTTTGCTGGGGTCGGGGGCATCAGGGGGAGAGGGAAATAATATTTATGGGGGTTATGTGCCCAAGCCTCCCTGAGTTTACCCTTCTGGCAAAGCATGCTACTGCATACTGGACACGCCTCCCTCACCATCCAATCACAAAGCCAGTAGCACGCTCTACTGCACACCAACCACCAGGAAATGCCTGGGCATTCTACACACTTCACATCCTGTGCGTGTGTACAGTAAATCAAGGATTGTACATGTGATCAGGATTGGATAGTCATGCCTACTGTACAAAAATCCCCCACATCGGGCTGCAGTCATTCAATACTGCATTAGTGTGGGAGAGTATCTCATCCTGTCCAGCTGTACAAGCTTCTAAGGAAGATAATGCCAAATACTTCTCTTATTTATCTAAGAACAGGTCACAAATCAGAACAATACTTGGACAAGTGTTATTCAATAGTACACTAGAATTCCGGAATGCAAAACAATATATCAGGTACAAAGAGAACCACAATTTAAGCATGGGATGTGTGTAATGTCTGATTATGTTGTAAATATTCCCAGCACAGTTTTATCATCTAGATTCCCCCCCCCCCCCCCCCCCTTCAATGACAACCCAAAGTTGGGGGGTGCGGTTAATACACAGGTGCATTTTATACAATGGTAGTCATCTTGACTTAGCCACATCATTTGTTTTCCTTCATCTTGGGAAGTCCTGCAAATAGCAGCAATTTAATTATTGCATTTTTAAAATTGAAAATAACTTCCATTGGTCTGTAGGGGGATTGCAAAGTACTACATAGGTCTGTATTTAATCCAGTATTGGTCTACTGGATTCAAGACAAGACTAAGAGGATTTCAGAGCTTTACTAGTGTCATTGACTCATTGTTTTAGGACAAAAGAGAAATCCTTTCATAAGTCACACAGAATAACCAGGCCCCAGGGTCAACCCAGAGTCCAGGACCCACATTCATGAAAGCCCACTAGCTCATGGTTCATTTAGTGGGTACCCAAGGCTTACCCAGTTGACCCTAGTTGGGGACTAGGAAAACTGTTTGTTACTCAATAAACAGCACATCAAAAATAAGTTTAGCAGATTTTGTGAAGAAATGGGTGTCGCAGACGAAAATGCCGTCATTGCTAGAAATTCTGTATTTCCCGCAAATTTTGTGGTTTTAAGTTAGCGAGCGTAGCGAGCTTGAAAAAATGGCAATTTCACATCGGCAAATCCCAAAATCCCGTATAAAAAAGGGGAAATATGAAAAAAGGGACCCATGTCTAAGGATTTTTTTGATGAAACGGGGACCCATGTCTAAGGATCTTTCTTGAAAAAGTCACCCTTCCCAGCGGCACATCCCCGTATACCCAATATACGCGAGTACCCCCCCCCCCCCCCCCTCCCCCCCGGGTGCCCAGTCAACTTCCCAAATTCCTCCTGAAACTACAATAATATGATACAATTACAATGGAAGCCAGTGCCAGGTAGTGCCACCCCAGAGAGGTTGACTACCAAAAACGTATCAAATTTTTTTTTTTTGCCGATTTTTTTTCCGATCCGATTTTGATCATTGATCGGATTTTGCCGATCCGATCAACCGATCCGATCATCAAGGTCAGTTACAGCACTAGTGCCAGGAAGGATTACACAATTTATGTTGTCTGCAAAGTGTAAATAGATAGCATTTCAATAGTTGTCTGGACAGGACAATATGAATAGCCTTTGTATTGCATTCCAAAGTATAACAATGAATGTAGGTCAATTTGTGACTCTAAGGAATTCTTTACAACCAGCTTTGAACTACTTCAGCTAACAAAGCCAAACATAAGACCATTAATTATTATGTCAGCATCAAATTGGACAATAGTCATAGTGTGAAAAACATCTAGTTTGAGTAGGGAGTTCGGTGATATTTGGATTTTTTGATGGAACCTCAACAAACTTAATATCATTGGAAAGCTTGGAAAGTAAGAAAAATAATGGTGCTTAAATCAACTTATTAGCTTCAATATTAGTGGAGATATTCCAATTCTAGAGGTAGAAGGCACAAAGTTTGGTTCTGCCAGTTTCAGGCGATGGACGGTAACTATGCTCTGCGCGTGCCCCAGCGCTATTAATAGAAAACGCATGCCTTAACATGGCTAAAAATATCAAAATCGGTACGTGGGCAATTTGTTTACATTGGATGATCGCAGTTTAGCGCTATTACTACTCCCATAGTAATGTATTTCAATGTGTAGAGAAATCAACACACTTTCATAAAATACTACTTTTCCATACCTTTTTCAGATTCCTTCCTCCAGTTTTAAACGATTTTTCGTCGAATTTTTGTGCCGAAAATCGATGCAAAAATGTCAGCAAAACAATCCTTCAAAAAAATCAATTTGCAAGGTGAAAATTCCAAAAAAATTCTGGCGAATTTGGTGTCATTCGAAAGATCAGATACTGCTCTACACGAAAATGGTCTCAAATTCAACGTAGAGGGAGTTTACGAACCCCTACTCTGGCATGGAAGTTGGGAAAATTTATGCACTGTGGAAGCAAAATGGAGTCAAGTGCAGTCGCTACCGCGACTACCGCGAAGTCTCCTAACTCACTGCGCATTCAGATTGTTTTTTGGGGTGTTAAAACATCGATTTAGGAACAACTAATGGCAGTAATGCCATATCCAGATCAAGGAAGGATTATTAAAGCTTCAAGAGGATACCAATTTCATGGTAAAATATTGAAAAATATTCCTTTTACTGAAGGTTTTTCGTAGCAAAATTTTGCGTGTTAGCAGATACAAATGCGTGATTGCGGTATTCTGTCGTTCTCCCTAGTTTGAGGCGAGGAAGACAGGGATTTCCCCAGTGTTTTCTTGGACAAGGAGGGCAGCTTTCACTCACCCTAGGGTCACTCTCATAGGCAGGCTGCAGTAAACAAATTTGTGAGACTGGCAAAAATCATAAAATCATTTCTAGCTAAAATCTCACCAATTAATCAAACTTAACATAACAGGGGGTTAGAATTGAATATAATTTAAAACTTACATGAGCTTTCCAATGTCAGAAGCACTTTAATTCCAGTTTTTAAATTATTTGATCTATGACTTGAAGCTCCAATCTGAGCCTGAGCTTTCTGACTGTGCAGCCCTCAACAACAGGTTTTAGAACAGTTGTTTACATGTTTAGGCTTGTCTGCCAGCCAGTATTATCAAAGGCTGAAGGGATTATTTCAGAGTGTCTGAATGACCTAACTGACAATGGGTTCTGCAAAGTACTCTGACTTGTACTATTTGCAGGGCCTAGGGGTGCAGCATTTCAATAGGTGTCTGGACAAGACAATAGTCAATACATGTGGCTTTTGTATCACATTCCAAAGTATATAACAATGAATATAGGTCAATTTGTGACTCTAAGGAATTCTTTACAACCAGCTTTGAACAGATTAACACAATGATTCAATGAAGGCATGCTATAATTGTTTGTTGAACAAAGGCCAAAGCAATTAATGCAATTTATACAGACATACACAGCATCAAATTGATCAATAGTGTGAAAACATCTAGTTTTAAGGCTAGGTAGACAGGGGAATCCCCCAGTGTTTACTTGGACAATGAAGGCAGCTGACTATCAGGCTTTTTTCAAGGCAATGGAGTAAGGGGTTAATGCAGCATGCTGTTAACCCCTTGTCTTGTAGGGGTGGCTTTCACTAACATGTGTTTTACAGGCAAAGGAGTAAGGGGTTAATCCGTTAATGCAGTATTATATGCAGTTAACCCCTTGTCTTGTGACTTGTAGGGGTGCATCATTTGCAGCGATCAGTTGGAATATTGCACGCATAAGACTTCAGAAATCATAAATTTGAGGTAAGTTATCCTTCTTTTTAGCAAATTATATTCAACGTGACAAATCTTTAATAAGTACAACTGCTTTAGGCCAAAAAATACAACAATTGTGAATTTAAAGGCGACTTTTCACCTCGTCACAATCATACCAACGGAAAGTTTTGAGCGACGAAGCGTTACACTGTCTTACTCTTAATGTACAATGCTGTGCGAAGGTTTAATAGCGGCAGGTTAGATCACATATTTGTGAAGGAGTTGATGGTAAGTATTGCATCATATATAATATATTTCACGAAAATATTGTGCACACATAAGAGCAACTTTTTGGTTTTCTATAGTTGGTCGTAGAGCACCAGCAGCGCAAGCGCTGTACCCCGGCCCTGGCGCTCTGTAGAGTATAGTAGTACCAGGCACATCGCGATGCGCACATGTACCCCGGGCGGTCGGCGTACACAAACAGCCAATTTACGTACCCAGAACCTGCTGCACTTGTGGACGTAATGCTGTGAATTCTGAGCTTGTTGGCAATATCCCTCAGGCCTGCAGTTTCTTCTTGTCGGGGCAGTGGTACGGATCGGCCATTGTTGTAGATGGTAAAGTGGTAGTACCTATCGAACTAGAAATCAACAACAAATCCACAAAAACTGCAAGCACAAATCCACGAGCACTCAACACGGGTTACCTACGTTAGTCAGCGTAAAATCAACCTGCCGCTTCAAAATCACACGTGACTGCGATATGCACATGATCTAGAAGCTAAGTTAGTTGCATACATTCTGCGCGAACCTCTGCCTGCTGCATGCTGCATGCATGTCAGGTGGCTGAGCGTCAAATTTCTCGATTATCGTTACCTGCCGGATACAAACGCCATTTGTGGTACAGGGCTTCCTATACAGGGGGGCCCCCCAAAACGGAACGGGGCACTTCCCAAAATATAGTAACAAAGTGATTATGTCCATCGGATAGGTTGTCTTTTCCAATGAGAAACGATACCAAGAACAGTAAGATTTGTAAGATTTGTAAGATTTATTGACTCTATCGACCCCCTCTTGGGGTATGAGTACAAACATATTTACATAGTATACTTATAACAATAGTATAACAATGATAAACATGTGATAATATGAACAATGATAAACATATATGATAATATAAACAACGAAAAATACAAAACATGAAATGAACAATGATAAACATGTGATAATATAATTATGACAAATGAACATATTTACAGATCAAGGCGAACTGGGCAATTCACCCTTCTATACCGCTACGAGTGTGCCTAATAACATTACTCACTTGTGAGATATCATTTACAGGGTTACCAACTACCCTTTAGAAAAATGTGACATAATTATGTTAACAAATTTCGCTAATTTCTTTAACTGGCAAGGCTGAACTGTATTAAAAATCGTATCAATGTGCAATGCACTTGGTCTTAGGCTACTGTCACACAAATTGCACACTCTGTCCAACCGCTGACCGAATCCCCACAGGTGGCCAGACGTAGGCTTTGGGAGGAGAGGCGCAGCAGTAACCGCCACCATGACAAGCTACCTCTCCCTACTAAGTAGCAGTTACCCCCAGGACACAAGCAAGACTGGAAGACATGGAAGTCCCTCAACCGACTTCGCACAGGGATGGGTCGATGCAAAGTCAACATGAAAAAGTGGGGATACACAGATGATGACAACATTAACTGCGACTGTGGCACATCACAAACCATGCAACACCTCCTTCAGTGTCCTAACCTTGAGGAACAGTGTAGTCAAGAAGATCTGGTGGTGCGAATGAGACAGCCCTGCGAATGTGCAAAGTCATGGCCAAATATTTAATATTCTAGACTAGTAGTGTAGCGTAGTGTAGAGTAGTGTAGATGTAGGATACGAAAGAAGATCTCTCATTTGAAAGAATGGACATACACAAATATAATGAAATTCATCACCAATGTCTATTAAAGGGCATCAAGCGTGGGGATGCTACATAGCGGGTCGCCATTTTGAACTGGGTTAGTTTGCGCGCACCGCATGACACTGAGCTAACGTGCATTACGCACCGTGCGCAACGCGTATGCAAGATGGCGCCGCGCATCTCATTTGACGAATCTGAACTACCTTTAATGTACAGAGTGGGCATTGTAGGTCATGTACTATACATTTTTACAGTCATTTTGGTCGTAGGCCTATAGTTTTTGTTTCAGGGCGCTGTGAGTGACACCATGTCATGTTCCCATTTTTGTCAATTTTTACCAAGTCAGTGTCTGATATCGCACTTACTTCCCGTCATAGCATTGAACAACGATCAATACGCGCGCCATTGTTAGTGTGCATTCAGCTGTATGCCGAGCGAATGGGCATAGCTGTTCGATACTATGACGGGCAGTATGTCCGATTTATCTGATCAGGCACTGACAAAAATGGGAACCTGACGTGTCACTCACAGCGCCCTAAAACAAAAACTACACGGCCAAAATGACTGTTCTTGGTATCACCCTATCCGATGGAAATAATAATTGTGTTACTTTATTTTGAGAAGTGCCCCAATCCGTTTTTTTTTGCCATCCTGTATATAGACCTACTGAACGATATTAGAATAATAAGCCCCTGGCAAATAGGCCGGGGGCACTGTACCAGGGGCCCCAAATTAAAAACGGGGTAAAATAGCATTGTTTTTTTGTTACACAAGCGCCATTTTGGCATATAGATTCTTTAGGACCCAGCCAATATTGGGGTCACTAAGCTAGAGCCTGCGGCAAAAATTCATTTAAGCGTGTGGGGGCCATGGGCGCCTTACCAGAGCCCCTACATTACAAATATATGGTAAAATACCAAACTAGTATTGATGTGTGGTTAACCAGGTTTGTTCAAGGGAGTATGGGTAACAAATATATGGTATCCAAAAAACAAAACCTCCCCCTTTTTGATGCGCCCTTATTAACAGGGATTTTGTGAATCTCAGTGATAGAGAATATGGTTAATAAATATGGCAGCTGTTCCTGGGCTCGGCCCCCTGACCATGGACACGGTGCTCATTAACAAATCCTTACATTTACTTCATCAGTTCAGGTCTCCTCGCCGATATAATACATCCTTTGAGAAAATAATGGAAACATTTTCTTTTTTTAAATAACATAATGAGAGGTTTTGATGATTAAATCCAAAGCTCCCATGACCCCCTGGGCCCGCAGTAGGACGTGCTTAAAGGGGACATGCCCCCCCCCCCCCCCCCCCCTCCCAGCCCGGGTTGGCCTCCAATCCGGCAAATACTCAGTCAGTGGAGCTGAGGTGAGGTATACCGTAAAAGTTTGACTAGAGGCGCTACCGGTTTAGAGGAGTATCAATAGCGCCAGCAAACATCCAAAACGATCCAGTATAATGAATATGTATCTAGCCTTTTGTCAACGATCTTCGAGCCAGTCTAAATGAATATTCATGATAGCATTATCACGCAAAGTTAGAAAAGATGAACGTTACTAAGGGTTGAAATCCCAATCAAGCAAGCAGAAGTAGCTCTTGGGTCGGTGGTTGGTGCAAATCAGGATAAGGTAAAATTGCATCACGGTATGAAGAGCCGTAGGTTCAAGACGCACTGGATAAGTGATTTTTTTTTTTTTTTTTTTTTCATAGGAAATTTTGTTTTAACAGATGCCAGCGTTTTGTGCATAGGAATGGGCATGAAAATTATCATTTCTGTGTTAACTTAAATACACAATTATTACATTCAGGTGAGTGAAGTCCTGACATTCTGCTACTGCTAGTAATAGTATTAAGCTTTATATATTAGTGGATGGAGGGGGTAGGGTCATTTTAAAATTGATTCATCACCCTGTTTCAGCCAACTCTTCATCAAGCACAAATTTTATTTTACTCTTTTCCGATCAAGAATTAATAACAACTTATGAATAGGAAGCAATGTTGAGCAATCCAGCCCCGCCCCCCCCCCCCCCCCCACACACACACGGACACAAACACACCCGTTATAGTATACATGCACACAGCACACGCACGCTATGACTACGATTATGTTCATTATGCATGGTTTGTCAGATTCGAACTTGAGATGCCGTGTCATGCATTCTTTGATTTTATGCTGCTAGTGCTGCACGTTGTAACTTGGAAACTGCTATGCTATGCAATATGTTTCTATCTCTGTAGTTGAGATGAAACTCAAGAGATTATGCAAATATATATGTTGTTGCTATTCATTTGAAATAGTTTGAATAGTCTTGTTGGTGGTGCATCATGAGTTCCTTTTCAAAACAGATAATGCGGAGAGCACAATGAGGATAACGATTGCTTGGACAGAATAATACAGTTCGAACAATAATGTTCCTCCTAGCGCCTCAAATAATGCAATAGATCGTACACCTGTTCTGAATAACTATACATAAGCATGAATGAAACATGTCGAAGATGTGTGAAAGGGCTGAAAGAATATGCTTTAAATTCCGCTTCAGAACGTGGTTCAACGGTAGATGGTATTGGTCTGTTTTTAGATCTCAAAGTACGCGGATCAAATCCACCCAAATGAAGTCCTGCGGTTTTTTTATAGTATTAGTTGTTGGTTCTGTTTCCCTGTTTTGTGTCATTCTCCTTTCATTTCACTTTTTTTCTCGTCATTTTTTGTTCATTATATTCTTTTATTTATTTTGTTTTAAATTGTTTCAATTCATTTGTTTTCTTTTGTAACCTGCATTTAAAAACAATGTTTTTCATGATTGGTTTTGTTTGCATTCATTCAAATACAGTACGCACATAGCGCACACACCTCACACACGTTAATACCAGAATAAAGTTAGCAAGTATCTGTAATCCCAATATAAATCAATTGTTGGCCCCAAAGTCCACTCAGATTGATAAAGGGACAACATTTCTCCTCCGATAGACAAGATCGCTACTGTATTTTCTTGCCAAGTGCTTCAAAATATGACGACATCTGGGATAACCTCGATCACTTAATCGACTGTAAATCAACGGCATAATATGCCATTACAAAATGGACTATCATGCAGAGAGCGCTATAATGCATAGTTACGTAATATTCAAACAGATCGACTGCTTGTACGAGGTTTATCTGCCTAGTAACAGCTTCAGTGTGCGTCGTAAAATATTATAACAAAAGAATCACATGGAAACCAAACAGGTGATCGTGATGAATAGAAATTCAACTGGAAAGAGAAAACTAGTTAAAGACAAATTACCTTATTAGATGAACATAATGCTTAATATAGAGCGATTTTGTAATAAATATTTGTACATGGAATATTTCCTATGGAATGATTTGTGAAAATACTATAACATGTTAATGTAAAACACATTCCCTTATTCAAACATATCAGGAACCAATGGCTATGAGGCAGAATACATGTTGTACATACATACTCGATAGCTACATTGCTATTTAACATGTTTAATTTGATTGAATTGTTTTTAATTGTCATCTACCAGCATTTAGGGGATTTGGCTTTAAGGCGCGTATTTTCTTAAGTAATTCTAATACAATACGCAATCCTCATTGAGTTACTGGTCGTAATGTTCAGTGAAATAATTTGGAGGGGTCGAAGGGGAAGGATGATGGGTAGCTTGAGAGACATCGTTAAATGGACCAAGGACCAAGGGTGTCGAAAATTCCTAACACACATTATTTTGAAAAACACGTTACAAGTTACAAGTTGCCCCTTCCCCTTTACCACTATTTGGCGGCCTTGGGGAAACAACTGAATAAGTGGTCTCGGTCTCGGCCTCGAACATTTTTGGCGACGGACATGCACCCCCCCCCCCCCCCCCCATGGGCGTCGATACTTACGTAATACCCATTCATCAGGGGGATCATCCCCCCTGATGAATGGGTATCAATGACAGATCGACGCCCATGCCCCCCCCCCCCCCCCCCCCCCCCCGCCTACACGACTCTTAACTAGTGTGTTTGTGTGTGTGTGTGGGTGGGGTGTGGTGGGGTGGGACAGGGTTCACCTGAATGTCATAATTGTGTATCTGACAAAAAGTAAATGATTTTCCTTCCTATTCCTATGCACAAAACAGTGGCATTTGTTAAAACAAAATTTCCTATGAAATCGAAGAATAAAAACATAATTAATCCAATGCGACTTGAACCTACGGCTTTACATACCGTCATGCCTAGAATGATTTGCACCAACCACCGACCCAAGAGCTACTTCTGCTTGCTTGTTGGGTTTTTTACCCTAAGTAACGTTTACCTCTTCTCAATTTTACATGATTATGCTATCATGAATATTCATTAAGACCTGCTCGAAGATCGTTGACAAAGGGCTAGATACATATCCATTATACTAGATCCTTGGGACGGGGCTGGGGCTGTTGATAATATCTGCTAATACTGTGAGAAAGTAGCGCCTCTAGTCAAACTTTTACGGTATACAGGTTGACAAAATGCAGGGCTGTTTGTCTACTTGCTGTATATATCATACAATGGGGCACGATGCACGATATAGAGTATAACATTTTCAGAAGTCGTAATCTTCTATAATAAAAAAAACAGCCCTCTTATACAGGGTGCCCCCCCCCCCCCCCCCCAACAAAAACAAAATAAACGGAACGGGGCACTTCCCAAAATAAAATAATAAAATAATAATTTCCATCGGATAGTGTGTCTTTTCCAATGAAAAACGATACCAAGAACAGTCAATTCGGTCGTGTAGTTTTTTTGGTAGTATTTTGGGAAGTGCCCCGTTCCGTTTTTGTTGGGTCACCCTGTATACCCCACCGTCGCTGGATAATTGCAAAATCTCAAAGTTTGTCCCCCAGTCGCAAAAATGGATCAATGTCTCTGGTATGTAATGTAATAATACCAATGACATTGGCAGCAATGCAGATCTGACGAGGCTACATCCCACTTGTCTTGAGCCACGACACTATAATTATCGTTTAGTAGGTCCTAATGATGAAGCCCTGTGCCAAACATGGTGCTTCTAGAACAATGATTCAATGTGAGTTTACCTTATATTTAATGTGGGAGTCCAGTATGACGCCCCCCCCCCCCCCCCCCCCCCCAACACAATTGTTGCCGGGGACTCCTACCCTAACATTTTTCAGTAGTTTCTTAGGAATCCCTGTGCTATTTTACCCTATATTTAATGTGGGGGCTCTGGTATGGAGCCAACGGCCCCAACACGTTTAAAAGAACTATTTGCCGGGGGCTCCTATTCTAATATCGTTCAGGGGGTCCTAAGGAAGCCACATGCCAAAAATGGCGCTTGTATCCGGCCAATAACGATAATGTCACTACGCCACCTGAATAATATACTCATCGTCCTTAGTATGGAATTAGGAGGTATATCCTTGGTAGTACCTTTAGCCCCCTTTATAGTAGGCTACCAGAATGGATCTATAGATTCTTCAAAAGTGTGAATAAATTGCTTATATATAATCATACCACCTAGACAAGCTAGCTTTTAAATTGATTTCTTTTAGAGATATCATTTAATAGTCATTATGCTCGTTTGATTTGTCGTGATTCATGTTAAATTGCCTGGGAATATTGTAATTTTTGTTGTTGGCCAAAGCAAAAAGTTATTCGTTTTTGCAGAAACAGTAAGTGTCTCTGTCGACTGTGTATAATATTATACATGTATATACATGGGTTCATATACATTTATCAGGCATTTTGGGAGTATAATATAAACCCCTCAAAAAAAGTTCGGAAACTCAAGTTTGATCGATTATATCTTTTTTCTTATGAAATCATAATGGTTATATTTGGTATTACTTGAAAGAGTGTGTATTCTTCTTTAAAATGATACCAAATGTGTAAGCATCACGAGCACGGGGTGTGCGCAGTATATTTGAGAACGGGGAAATGTCAGAAGTGAAATGTCACAAAATGCGCCAAAAAACTTCAGTTGGAAGGTCTGACTCCCATATCACGGTCTTTCTCAAGTTCAAATTCTTTCGACGATGAATATCTTGACAAAGAAGAGATACTGTTAAAAATGGTGTCAGACAAAAGCCTGTTTAATTATCTTTCCAATGACACCTCACTTGGAATGATTATGAAAGTCGGGTAGGTACAATTAAGGTGAATATTGGGGAAGATCGACAGCAAAATGTAAACAAAATGCATTTGATTGTGTGAAATTGAAGGCGTTGCATCCCAAAACGACTTTTTGTGGGGATATTTTAGTACTTTACTTTACATAATCATTATGAAATTCAACATCATGTTGAAGCGTGTTAATTTGTCAATAAAATAATGCCCCACTCATAGTCGTTATGTGATTTAGGTGTGTGTAGTACCTCTAAATGTATGGGGCTCAAAATAACACGGTGCAATGTCGACTTTCTACAGTTTGATATGTGGTAATAAGGGCATACCTACACGGTCAAAGAGGGCGCTAATATGCTATTTCTGGCCAGTTTGCGTAGGTTTAGAGAAATTTGATGCATTTTCAATACATCAAGTTTGTGAGTTTCTTGAAATGCACACTCACATTCAGCATAATCATTGCAAATGAGATATCATATTAAAGATAAATTAACGAGCTTTCTGATAGCGCAACACGGAATGATGATAGAGTTACGATTAATGCAACAATATCTTACCGGAATCTTGAAACAAGAAGCCAGTCTTAAATTCATTGCATTAATATCCCCCATATCCGGTTTTACTGCACACACCCCAATAGCATAATTAGTACAGGTGAGACACGATTTTAAGGAAAAATAAACACGCTTTCACATGTTAAATTTACTGATGATTATGCAATGTAAAACCTCAAAACATCTCCTCCAATAGTCGTTTTTCAATGCAATGCCTTCAATTTCACGAAATGAAATGCATTTTGCAACATTTCACTTTCGGCCCTCCCCATATTCAGCTGTACCATACTAACATGTTAATAAAATTGTTACAGACTAATTGTATTGAAAAGATAGACACATGGGCTTTAAAATGATACCAAATTTGATAAGTTTAAATCATTTGAACATGCTACAATCTTCGATACAACTTGAACATTAAAAAATACGACACAAGAGTCAAATTTCCCAATTGAATACTTTCGGCCCATTTTGCGACATTTGACTTCTCACCGTCCTCCATTCTGAAACGCACTGCATATTCTCTGATTTGAAATAAATTACAAATAATGTACCGTTTTAAAGGGAAATCATCATGCATTGCAATGACACTAAAATTTAAAAAAATAATACAATTTGACAATAAGAGTGATATAATCGATCAAAGTTGAGTTTCTGAACTTTTTTTGAGGGGTTTATTTGTTTTAAAAATATTCTGCTCTGTGAGTGCTTGCAACAATTTGATGTGAATCAATTTTTATTTACAATATGAAGCAAAGTAAGTCTTTCTACTACAACTGCTTCATCATGTAAAGTTGAATCAATTGTTTTTATGTCACCACTAGTTTTTCTAAACTTCTGTCTTACTTTTTATTCCCCTCAACATTTTTCTTTATTTCCCAGCCTTTATACCTTTCAGTCTTTTTACATGGACCAACACTAAAGAGCATGGTACTCATCATTGAAAACAAAATCACAATGCTAAAGTGAATGGTATAGAGTGGTGAAGTGTGACGTCATCAACAAACATTATTTTTAGAATTTCCAAAGTTGAACTTCATTTTCCCAAAGAGCATTTAACAAATAATGTCAAAATGTTGAAAATCAATAGAATATGTTCAGTATTGGCTGAGATATGCCCATTTGAATGAATTTGTTGTCAATAGGATATTAGTGTTATAGTGCTTTGGTTTGTAACTTTATGAACCAGAGCAAAATAACACCGATGTCCTATTGACAAAACATTCATTCAGATGGGCATCTCAGCCAATACTTAACATTTTTGATTGATTTTCAACATTTGGACATTATTTGTGTTATTCGGAAAATGAAGTTCAAATTGAGAAATTCTAAAAAATTATTTTTATGACGTCACAGCTTAGATACTCTATTGATCAGGGTCCAATTGTATAATTCTCAGTGTAGCGCCTTGCTTCATAAAATATATTCAGTGTCTGAAAGAAATGGGGGAAAAGTAAAATACAAAAGGATACATTTACGACAAGTTGACAATCTTATGATATCATATCAAATGCAGCCTTTTATTGATATTGTGTCTGCACGGGTGGTGGATACAGTAAATCAAACTCAAAGGAGGAAATAAATTAAATTGAACAATCCACCAGGACGTCACATGGCATTGGGGCAAATAAAACAATTCATGAAGAAACATGTTAAACTACCAGTCTTTACACTTGCACTCAGTTTTGTATGATACATTTTGACATCATGTGTATTTACATGTGCTTACAAGTAATGTACTAGTATGTACACATCATTTTTACATTTTTACAATATCATTATGTACAAAATATTGTGTTTGCTTTTTTTTTTTACAAATAAACACATGGTCTTATTCACTTTTACATGAAATGTCAATGACAGTTCAGAATAGATAGAACAAGTTACCTTGTGTGGATAAAGTGAACAGTGGCATATCATCGGGTTAGAGTGAGAAGGGCATTAAATTGTTTTTTTGTTGGCTTAATTGAGTTACGCATACCATCTTGTAGGTTGGAGTATCCTCTATGTGATATGAAATTTTCAGATAATAATCATGTTTGATTTCCAAAATATTCATCAAATATCAAAGAAAGCTGGGTGTGTTTTTGTAGTCTTATTTATCCAGGTTAGCCTCTTCAGTGCTTTTGCTCTGTTTTCCCAGAGGGACCTGCATTTAAAGGGGTAGTTTAGTTTTGGTAGAGAGGGCGCTGCATGTCACAATTTTTTGTGAGGTAATGAAAAACTGAGTGTCAAATTTGAGAGAACATGCAATTTTAATGGCAGAATAAACTTTATTTGGTCAAAATCGGTCCAGAAACGGCTGAAATATCAATAAATATATCTGAACCTATAATTATTTGGGGCCCAAATAATTAAATGCATTTTTCAAAAAATTCAAAAAATGCATACACTTTTTCAAAAAATTTCAAAAGCGTTTTTTAAATAGTTGTTGATAATCTCTCTATTTAATGATGATTTCAATAAAACATCACATGCATAATTTTGTATGAAAAATGGTTAAAACCAATGCCTATTTAGAGAGCGCCCTCTTGTGTTTTAATGGCTCTTTTTGAATGATAATGGGCTTTTTACTTAGTCGTTCGTAATTTTGTATACCTTTCGAGCATGGTGGAGTTAGTTTATAATGTTACTGTCCAGGTTTGGTTACTAAAGTTCAGCCTTACCAAAACTAAACTACCCCTTTAATATCACTTTTACCAGGGCCATTGGATACACATCCGCAGCCGTGAAACAAAATACACTGGGACTTGGAGCAAATTCGCCCCTGAAATGCCAAAAAGAGCCTCCCATAAATTTGAGTGTTATTTTCATGCAGGCAAGCTTGAAAAGTAGCCCCCGAAAAATAAATATTAATTTTTTCTGTGATCCGCACTGTATTGTGCACCCTCCACTCCCTGGGGAGCATTCCAGCAGGTGCTACTTTATAGTGCTCTCATGCTTTACACACCCTCATTCATGTCAAGTACCCATATTGAACCTTGGTGGGGAGCAGCAATGTGGATAAAGTGCCTTGCTGAATGACCCAAGTGCTGTACTGGGGCTTCGATTTGGGTTCAAACTCGGCTCCCGTGCTTTAGAGTCAAAGCAAGCCCCTTTCCGATTGTGCCACAACACTTTCATATGGCTTTCAAACTTCAAACATGATCGAAAAACAGTGAGTGACTTAGCGCCCTTTTCTTTTTCAACTGACGATATGCATGTGTAGCGAGAGCAATAGCTTTTAAACAAGTTTTTGATGATTTTAAATACCTGAGAAAGAGTATTATAATACATAAAATGAAGCAAAAAAATATTTAAAAGTTGAAAGAAATTAAACCAAAAATAACAATTCAAAAAAACTAAAACCCCTTTTTATGATTTACCTTGTAAAAGTTTACGAAAGTGAAAACAGGAAATAAATTTCTATCATTAAAAAGAAATGAACATTGGGTAAAACAGATGAAACAAAAAATAAATCAGACAAATTATTTTTAACCGTCACTTTCCACATTAAGGATTGACAATTGGGAACTCATATTTGCATAACTGGGGAACACATTGGTCTTGTTATTTTTTAAACATGATATAGTGTTCTTTGAAGTATTTTATAAAAATTTGACAAGAGATCTCAAGCGCTCTAAACCATAGTGCACAAGCACTACTTTGCAATGCACATTTTTTGAACCCCTTTAAAACAAGCTCTGATATAACAAGGCAATTCCGCTGGTCCAAGCTCTTATCGTCTTTTGTTTTTCTACCTTGAAATAATGAGATACTTGACGTAACAAGTAAATTTCCATGGTACCTAAAAACTCATTATAATGAGTTTCCACTGTATATTTCATGACCAATATTTGATACAAATTACTTCAGTTCACTTCTCTCACAAGCTTAAGTAATTTTACTTACCAAAAATAAATTGATGAAACATTTGTATAATTTGAGAAACCCTTATTAATTGAATTAACAATATGTTAATATTTGGAGCTATGGCCAAACTAAATGTTCGCAAATGATAGCATAATTCCATAAAATTAAATGTTCTATGCTAATTCAATTATTTCAGTTATGATCTTAGTTATTATACAATTATTTCACTAGATGAAAACAAAGTATACATTATCCAAGTGACATGAAAAAAACATGTAATTCACTTACAATTAAAATAATGTAAATATTAACAACTAGTTTGACCAGTGGAATTACTTTAAAAATTATTCTGGTGTACAATTATTCCAACAACTCTTTTACCTATTCAGTGATAAATCCTAACGGTTTAACCCCAAGAACAAATTAACATCATACAAAGAAACTACAAAAATAAAAGAAAAAATAAATACAATAATTTTATCTTCAGTTTGTCAGCATCAGACTAACCACTGCAAACCTGGATAACTCCACAGTTCTAGGTACAAATTTGGCCCAAAATATGCAAAATAAATATTACGGATGAACTGTCTGAGCAGAAAACTATGTAGAAGAATTCAAGTTCATAGTTATTTCTCTGGTCAATATCAAAGTGATCCATTAACTTTGTAAAATTCAACCAAAATTACTTTGAACTTTCACACTTCTCTAATACCTTGTTGTTTGGCTTACAGTAATAGAACTCGATAATAGTCAAGTATCTGGATTTGGATACTTCATGCGAATGATCCGGGATAAAATTTGACTTTTATTTTCACTTCTTTTATTATCCTTTTTTAAATGCAAATATCACATGTATCATTGACAAGAATCGTACAACGATATTGGTATATGATTGAAGTCTCAAATATCCCTTTTGGAAAACAAATATAAAGTTAATGGATCACTTTAAAGAAAATTTTCAGAAATAATTCAGAAAATGTGAGGGTCAATTAATTTCTACACCTAAGAATGGTTATTGATAATACACTACAAAGGTTGACATTAGTTAGTCAATGTCAAAGTGATGTCATGTATTACCTACATTACATTTCTACTGAAAGACAACATTTTCTTCTTATACATGATACATGCAAGCATATCTGACATTATACAGTAAAACCTGTCTTAGCGGCCACCCGTCTACAGCAGCCAAACTGCCTAAAGTGTCCATTAATACTCTGAATGCCAGGGATTTCGCAGCTCTATGGCATTTGTGTGCAATGTTTGGTGCTGAACTTGCACTCAGGGAGTAAAAGATAATACCCTGCACAGAAAAACAATGTTATGGAACCTGTCTATAGAGATCAACTGCCTACAAGTGGCCACTTTGCTTAGGTCACTTAGGTGGTCACTATACACACATTTATAGTGGGTTTTCATTAAGTTTTCTCATACATGTGCTAATGTGTGATATTTGAAGCCTTTGTGAACAGTGTCAGTTATATAAAGCGAATCTTAACAAGGTCCCAGTGGAATCAAAATCACAAAATGGGTCAACAGTAGACTCTGCTTAATGAGGTAACGGTTAAAGGGGTATGCCTGATAAAGGGATAGGATTGACCAACCATTTCTTATGTAAAGGACATTTTATCATTGTATTACTTATCAACATTTAATCTGGTACACCTGTTAAAGGGGTAAAATTACCTCGCAAAAACCTACTCAATATAAAGCTGAGACTACTGTAGCACTTGCTCTTCAGCTGCAGAACAGGCAAAGAGAATTTCTCAAAATACAGCAGGGCTCAACACTAGTAATTGTCCACTGGCCCAGGGCCAGTACAATTTCATACAAGTAAAATGTAAATGGCCTGATTGGGCAAATACTTCGTGACAAAATAAGTCATTCCTCTTGTAGTCTTCCACGTCAAGCCTTGTCCATAGTTGTCTCTCAGTATTAAGGTGTTTAAATTAGAAAACGATCCATGCACCTTTTTGGATGAGCTTTGAGGAACTTGCCCAGTCTCCATTTATCGGTTGCTATCCTCTTCCTGAGTTTGAACCACTTAGGGATCTGTGGCATAATATGAGAACTCAGACACAAAACTATTAAAAACTATTAAGTCTTTCAGTGGATGTTGATTCACATTAGAAAACAGTCCGTCCACATTTCTTGTTGAGTTTTACGATCTTGCCAAGTCTCCATTTAGTGGTTGCTATCCCCTCCCTGGATTTGAAGTTTGAACAACTTTATTAAGGAACTGTGGCACCATAAGAGGGTTCAGAAACTTAATTTCTTCTCTCATAACAATTTGTAAAAATTTCTCAGTTCTTTAGTGGATGTTGATTGACATTAGAACACAATCCGTCCACCTTTCTTATTGAGTTTTAGGATTTTGCTCAGTCTCTGTTTAGCGGTCGCCATCCCTTTCCTTGGTTTCTTGCTGGGTGCTGTTTGTGGGAAAATAATGAATGGAGAGAAAAACAGAAAAATTAAATAGCATGTTCAACCTGTAAGGTCTGTTAGATATTGAGCAAATAATTAAGTATTGCATTAAATAAAATGTAAAAAAGTTCAATCAATATAGATTAAAGGGATCTAGTAAAATTGGCAAAATCCACAAAACCTACTGAGAAGTCAAGCAGTTTATGCATACCTCATTGTATTCCTATTACCAATAGAAGCATGGACCAGATTAAGTTTTGGCAAATTTCTCATCTATTATTAATTCTAACCCAAACACTGTTTGAATACAAAATAGTCCATGAAAACATCGTTATAATGGTAACTGCCCCACAAATAGTCAATTTAGCTGTACCCATGGTAGTACAAATGAATGCAAATAAAAGTAGCAAGCAACTGTTTTTTTTTCTTCAAAATTTGTTCAAAAATTATTAGGCCTAGATGAAATTGAAATCAAACTTACGCCTGCCAGGTCCCTGGGGCGTGGCTTGCTTGAGGAGGTCTGCAGGGGCGCTCTGCGTCAGGTCAATGTCTTCGACGTCCAAGGCGTCGTGGAATGTGAATGGGTCATGTGACGCGGCCAGGAAGGCACTACTGGTCGATGGGATATCCTCAAGGGGTTCTGCAGCCTTCTTGGGGGCTAGGGGCTTCCGCCTGATGTACTGACGTTTGGGTCTTGGCTGGATGATTAAAAACAGGGTAAGCAAAGATTTTTAGCGGCATAATTATCACATACAACTAGGATGGCGTGTCTAGTGGCGTGTCTAATGAAGACACAAGATATTTTAAATTGTAGCATGTAACTTGGTAAAGTAAATGTCCTGCAAATTTCAAGTAAACCAAAATTCAGTAGCACTCCTGAATGTGTGAAGTATGGTCATTTAGCATGGGAAAATTGTCTTCTTTAGACAAACTTTTATTTTTTGGTTGGGACTTTTGCTAAGGAACAATTTCAAAATTAAATATTGTTGTCTACTCTGTCCCCTATCACTAGTTCAATGGAATTTGAGGTAATTGTAATAGAATAATCGCAATATCTTACCTTGTTAGCTAATCTGGCAGCTGCGTCGGCAAGGCCCGTCTCAATGTTGGGCTTGCGAACGTTCTCCCTGACGGGTCGCACCACTTTCTCCCTGGGGGTGGTGACTTTGGCCTTGGGGTTCCAGGGCAGGTCTATCTGGTCCCTCCGTGGTATCTTGCCTCGTGATTTGAAGAGAGGTCCGTCCCCATCGTCATCTAGGGTGGGATACACTGGAGGGAAAGTGAGTCAATAATTTTACTTTATATTGAAAAGAATCATTTAAGCCTCTGACAAAGATTCTCCTAGGATCGAAAGCTTTGGCTTTGAGGCGTCTTGCCAAGTGATATGAAGAGGGGCCTATCTCCATCGTCATCAAAGATGGGGTAAACTGCTGAAGAAAATTTGGTCAATAATTTTATTCAATTAAAGAAAATACTGCTTAAAACTGCGTACCTGAAAAAAAAAAAAGCTTTTGATTCTTTTAGCCTCTGACAAAGATTGTGCTATGACCAAAAGCCTTGGCTCACATCGACTCTTATTGGCAAGAAGACCAATCATACACAAACACCCAGTGACTGTAGATCCTTACCATACTTGGCATCCTGGAAGCAGTTGGGCAAGTCTTCTAGCTCGTCCAATCATACACAAACACGCAGTGACTGTAGATCCTTACCATACTTGGCATCCTGGAAGCAGTTGGGCAAGTCTTCTAGCTCGTCCAATCATACACAAACACGCAGTGACTGTAGATCCTTACCATACTTGGCATCCTGGAAGCAGTTGGGCAAGTCTTCTAGCTCGTCCACAAATCGCTTTTGTTTCCTCTTCCGTCTTCCTCTCCTTAACCCCGCCCCGTTGTCGCCATCATCGGAGTTGTCATCGTCGTCCGTCTCGCTGTCCTGGTCATCGTCGATGGGACTCGTCGATGACCGACCGGGGAGTGATATCGACAGCATTCCCTGGATGGCGTCCTGGGTGCCTGGGGAGGCTGGCTGATTCCTGCAAAACAAATAGTGATTGCAATTCATTTTCACTATTTCACAATTAAAAGAATTTTACTTTACTATCTGCTATGACTCTATGACAGTCTCTACATTCAAAGTCTATATATCAGTCTCTACCCAGAACTATGTTGATAGAGCTTTCATAGAGGAACATGGACACTTTAAATATCAAATCATTCTACCACAATGTACATAAAACACTTAATTTGTTCTTCTTCAAAATTCCACAGACCTATGGCAATACGTCAACAAATAGCACTTTGCACTTTCTTTCATTCCTGGGCCATATAATAGTCAATTACCATGAACTTTCATACCTCACTCAATGTGATTATCAGATGACAGTAATGCACATTTTACCAAGTTTTTACATGTGGCAGCACAGTTACTAGATCCATTTAAAGCTATCGCGCGATTTTGTATATCAAGCCCACTGAATGATTTCTGTGAACTTTTGATGGTAATTCATCAACCAGACCTTGAGATATCACAATTTCAAGCTATTTTTGCATTAATAATGAGTCCTGTGACCTTGAACTTTGACCTCATGACCCCAAAAATTGTATCGCTACATTGGCTTCCTAAGATACATTCAGGTACCAAGATTGATTGAAAACTGACATTCAGTTCTTGAGATTTTGCCATTAGAAGCTATTTTTGCATATATATTGAGCCCTCTGACCCTGACCTTTGACCTCATGACCCCCAAAATCTACTCAGATCATTGTCACCCCAATATGTACATTCATACCAAGTTTGAAATTGATCCGTCCACCAGTTTTTAAGATATTGCGAAAACAAAAACGGGGCGGACGGACAACCCCAAAAAATAATGCCTCTGGCCACCTCGTTGGCAGAGGCATAAACACGTATGATAATAGAACCAATGATTTGAAAAGAAGAAAATGTAAACTTACTTGAGCTCTGCTTCAATGTCAGCCAGGCTTATCGTTGGAAGGGGCTCCACTTTGGTTGCCTGTAATAACACATCCATGCTCGATGAAGTCTACAAACAGTAGATTAGACAGTGCTAAAAATTAATTCTGTTTTCTGGTGGCCAGCTCAGGCACATACATGTAGAATAGAAACTCATCAAATATTGCTCGGCTGAAACCAGAATTGAATAACCAAAACAAAGCAAAATATTTAAATGTCTGTTAATTTTAGTTATTCACAAAATATCGGTGGCCTCAAGCACTGAATTTGAATAACAAATCAAAACAAGAAACAAATTAAGAGAGGAAAACAATTGCGAAGGACCATTAGCAAGAATAGGTAATGAATCCTTTTTTCATTTCCTACAGTTAGTACTTGTGAACCTTTACACAGAGAGGGGGAGGGGGGGTCTTACTTGTACTCTAAAAAATTCAAACTGAAAAAATTCAATCTTGCAGTTTATTGGAGAATGCAAATTAATTTAAAAGTGAAATTGAAATGGTAACTTACCCTTGGACTCCTCTCAGAAGGCATGACATCATCATCATCTGAATCCAGGGTATCTGATGACGCTGACTTGCGATGAACGCTACTGTCTCGCGAATTCCCCCTTGATTTACCATTGACTGGGGTAAAAAGGATAAATAAAAGATAAAAAGCTATTTCTAGCATTCATTTTATAATAAAGACATCCATAATGCCCCAATTGAATTTTTTAATAGACGCTTGCAGCGCAGTCAAAGACTGCCTCTAGTAAACACATTGCATTGTGCAATACAGGAAATTAATTATTTTCTGTGTGTTTGATGACGCTGACTTGCAATGAATGTTACTTTCTTACCAATTCCCACTTGATCTACCTTTGACTGCAGGAAAAATGTAAGATAATGATAAATGGAAATATATTTCTAGCATTCATTTTACAACTATAAAGACATCCATAATGCCCCAATTCAATTTTGTAATAGACGCTTGCAGCGCAGTCAAAGACTGCCTCTAGTAACACATTGCATTGTGCAATACAGGAAAAATTTATTATTTTCTGTGTTTGATGACGCTGACTTGCGATGAATGTTACTGTCTTACCAATTCCCCCTTGATATACCTTTCACTGCAGCAAAAATGATAGATAATGAAGCATTCATTTTATAATAATAAAGACATTCATAAATCCCCACTTCGATCTTTCACAAGATGCTCGAAGCTAAGTAAAAACCTGTCTATTCTTGCAAATTGCATCGTGCATTACACCTTAGGCTGATTTGTGATTAAGCTGCTGTATTCAGAATTGTCCCTTGATTTGACTGCAGCTTGATAAAAGACAGAACTACATTTATAACATATTGCAGGATATTTTGTAAAGACTGACCAACCCATCACATGGTACACAGTTGGTTTACGTCACACAGTTGTTAAGTCTCCTGACGATAGACAGTGTACCTATTCAAAATGTCAGGCCCGTTTTACCACCCTACCCCTTCCTTACAATTCAACATACACTAAAATACAAAATAAAAATTTGAACTTTGGACCAAGAGCAAAAATTAATTATAACAGAGTTACTACTCACATGATAGCCTCAATTTCAGGGAGCCTTGTGAAGCGAACAATCTCCGCCTTTCCGCCAGATCTTCCGCTGAGACGTCATCAACGTTGATCTCCTCACTGTCAGGATCAGCCTTAGGTTCCTTGTGATCAGTCTTTACCGTCACAGGCGAACCACCTCGACTGGACAGACAAAAAATATAAAGACAATATAAAAGAAAATGTTATCTGAAAATCACAATCAAAGTGCTAATCTATAAACTGGTTTCCCCTGATATGTAGTCTATGTTGATTTACTCGCTGTCTGGATTGGTCTTGGTTTCCTTGACCTTGTGATCGGTCTTCACCGTCACAGGAGAACCACCTCGACTGAACAGAAAATAAAAACAAGATTTAATATAAAATTCAATCTGACGTCTAAGTGTTGCTCTATGTTAGTTTCATAATGTATTCAAATGTTATTTAGATGTTTCCAGCTTCTTTTGATTTGATTTGTTTTTTCTTTAATATTGTTCTTTACTTAGCATTTCGTTATTTGTCATCGTAATACAAAGATCAGGCTTAGTGGGACAAGGTAGTATGACACATAATCATAAGAATAGGAATATATCAACTAGTAATTATTAGGTACCAACTCCCAGTACACATCATATTCCATGACTTTTGTATTTGTATTTGACTATTTGTTAATAACCACTACTGAAATGGTTCAAGTAGACATTGTCCTAATACAAATACAGTTCAAAAAGCGATCAGTACATTCTTTGCATAAACATGACACCTTGATTAGGAATAGCAGTACCAATGGATTTGATTTGTGCAAGGTTGAATACATGTACATTTAATAAGTTAACTTGCTTTTATTTGTGACAAGCACAACACACACCTGACAATCTTGCCATTTGATACGACCAGCTTCAGCATCTGGGGGTTTCGAGCCTCCCCTGGGTCCTTTTTCCTCTTTTTCTTCCGATCGTCGTCGCTACTCGACATCGCCGTGGTGTCGTGTTCGACCGAGTCCATCTTGGGAATGCGTAGTTTGAGGGAAGGCTTGTCCGACTGTGCCTGTGCACGGTACTGAAAACAATTCCAAGGATAAAATGTGAAATAACTTTCATAGAAGGATGATTTTACAACACCTTTTACTGGGAAGTACCACCATCACTAGGGCCTTCTGGCTCAATGGTTAGAGCACCGTCTTGCAATCTGGGAAGTACCACCATCAATAGGGCCTTCTGGCTCAACGGTTAGACCACCGTCATGCAATCTGGAGGATTCGAGTTTGATTCCTTTGCTAATTTTTCATTGATATTTTAGACTGAAGTAAAAGCAGTGTACAGGAACTAATGTGCACATGATGTGGCACACACTTTCCAATCGTGGGACCCAGAGTGCGATACCGGTGTATGCCCATTGTCCTTTTCCTTCAGTGCTCCAGACAATTAATTCACTTTTGCAGCTCTCTACAAACATAATGGCCCGTATTAAAAAAAGGAGGTTTGTAGGAGGTTTGTACAAACCATGGTTTATCCATGGTCTACATCTATGGAGTGCTGCTCGTATACATGTAAAACAATTTCTAATTTCTAATGATATGACTGTTGGTGCTTGCTAACCAGCAAATTTCACCATCTAAGAAGATTTATTTGGTGCATTTTGTAAATGTGTACCATCAACATTGCTAACAAGTAAGGAGTTTACATTCTTTCTCCATCAGTTTACAAATGGCACTCCATAGATGTAGACCATGGATAAACCATGGTTTGTACAAACCTCCTTTGTGAATATGGGCCTAAAAGTGTATAAATAGGGACCCTGTAGGAGGGGAAGCCATTGTACAAATTATCATCTCAATGTTTGTTTTATTTTAGTATTACAATATACAAATTAAACTTCAATATGTTCAAAGAGTTAACAATACATATAAATCAGACATTTACCAAAAGAAAATCATGTATATAAGAATTTCCAGTCTCATTTCATATCTATATCCATTCATTAATCCCCAAAGGCACAAACTATTTCATCGTTGTTGTAAATATTGTAAGATGTAAAGGCATACTTACTGAACCAGGCGTGGGCTTGGAGATAACCGTGGGTAATCTGTGAGTTTGTAAATTGGTGTTTGATTCTTCTAAACTCTCTTTAGTCCTGTTGTGGAGCTCTTCCAGTGCCTCGGACTGCTTCAAACTCAACTTCTTCTTGGATTTCTTCTTGTCCTTCTTTAAGGCACCTGTTGGCTGTTAAATTTAAAAATTCATTTGTAGTTTCAATTCAATATTCGACCAGAATATCAATTTAAACATTGCCATACTACTTTATAGATACAGTGAACTAGAATGAAAAGTTGGCAAAACTATTTAAACCAGATATTTAATTGATGTACATTGTGATAAACTTCCATGTTGAGGATTTCAAAAGTAAGTTTAAATCTAAAAAAAAAAAGATAACTAACTTGATCTTAACAATATATATTTCTTCATACATTTTACAGCTTTTTTTCTAAACTAACCTTTCGTACGGCTTCAAAATGACCCTCAAAGTAAATTCATTCAGACATTACACTGAAAAAAAAAAAAAACGACTGAACTCATCTTACCTCTATAGGTTTGACCTCTTTGGCAAATTCTTTTAACAGTTTCAAAGGGCTTTCAGGACCTTCAAAGTAAATACACATTCATAAACAATAATATTACAAAATGAAGAAAAAAAAGACGAATCCACCTTACCTCTATAAGTTTGACCTCTTTGGCAAGTTCTTTCAGCAGTTGTGAGTGGTTGATTGTTTCTGGGATTTCTGTTTGATGATGCTGCAGCTGAAAAAAACCGTCAAAAATAAAATGCTTCATGGGTATACTTGACATCATGCTGTTAGAGATGTACCAAGTTGTTTTTCATTATCAGTTCTCTACAATGAATTCAGTTCATTTTAATTTTCATTTGAGCTTTGTGACACATAAGTACCATGTAAAATTGTACAAGTACTTTTAATAGGGATGCCAGTAAGCAACAAGTTGAGAGCGTGAAAACCCAGTCCTGATAACCAAATCATATTTAAGATCATTAGAAGATTTCTAGGTGAATTCAGGGGGTGTATTCTGAAAACGATTTTAAGTAAAAATTTATTGTATCTAGTTATATCTACGTCACTAAAATATAGTTTAGAAAATCGCTATTCCTTAGGTACAGTTGAATATTTCAGTGACGTAGATATGACGTAGATACAAAAAAAATTAACTTAAAATCGTTTCCAGAATACACCCCCAGGCTTTTTTCTGAAAAGATGCATCCCCTGTTAACTATGTCCTATCGATTAACTCTGTAAAACAAAAATATCACACCAATACAATCAAGTTGAATACATGAATAATTCAAGACTCTTAGTGATACATCTACACAAATGACTTTTACTCATCATATTTAATAAAATGTTATGAGAGCAAAAATATATGTTCAACTGATGCAAAAAAACAAAAAAAACAAAACAATTGTTTCATGTTTACGAGTAATATACAGGACATGTGCTAATATTACTAATGTTTACCATCAAAACAGGGCCTAGCAGGAAAGATATAACAGTGTGTTGGGGATATCAAATTATCATGCAATGTTTACATGGTGATAAAGTAGTAAAGAATCAAATTTTGTTATTTTGCACATTTTTATTTAAATGTTAATTCAAACAAAAATACATTATGCCTTTAACTTCACGTGGCAGTGGAAATGGTTGAAGTTCAATTTTGCATTCTTTGAGAAAAGGGGGTGCATATTCACTCTTTGCGATATAAAATATAGGAACAAACAAATTAATATCACACTAAAATATTTGTTTTGCTTTCATGAACTAGATACACAAAAATAACAATACAATGGGTTTATGTAAACTAGAAAATTAGGATGAGATAAATAAGTGCAGTAGAGCATGCACTAAAAGACAAGGTGGTACATTGTACTATTGGCATCTAAAATGTAAGTGCTATTAACAAGTCCTGTTAAATGTTGGAAAATTAGAGCATAGTTAAGGGCCTCCCCGTGCCAAATTCGGCACATAAGGCGGCGCCTATCTCCGATTCATTAGCCCTAGGCCACACGTCAGTGTTCGAACCCTGGACACAGGTGGACAGGTGGACACAACCGCTAAGCTACCATGCTTGGGTGGAAAATGTTGGGAAATTAGAGCATAGTAAAGGGAAAAGATCTTAGTCCATGCTATCATGTTATATGCAACAAAAATATTTCCCCCCAAAAGCAGTGAAAAATAATTGAATGCTTTCTAGACAATTACCTGTGCAACGTGATTAAACATGCAGAAAGCAGCTAATATGCTCAGTTCATTGGATAATCAAAACCCTAGGTTCAAAAATATTTCCCAGATTTACAGCAGTCAAGTCAATTTCAATTGAACAAATAATTACATTTTAAACATTTGTCCAACATTGGACATTCTTTTGTCTTTTAACAAAACAGACCATAACGCTGCTCTGAAAATTAGAAAATACAAACTTCACACACATTATACCCATCCACTATAAAAGACAAGGGCCTTACCAAAGTGATAGTGTGTATAATAATTTCATGACTTCACAAATATTGGCTACCTAGTACTGAGAGACTTATAAGCATTCACTGCACTACACACCTATGGATACCATAATGAGAGATACATGTAAGGAACCAAATCACAATAATATCACCATTAACTACACTGGGCAAATTATAACAACAAAATGCAGTGCACTATGTGAATACGATATCTATCAATTTCCTCTTCTTTTTCATTTCCATGTAGATTGTTTTCTCTATAGAGGTATGTGATTGGGTGAAAATAAGTGCGTTATCTAATGTATGTCACATTCATATTTTTGAAATTATGCTTCATTTTCAGATGGTTTATCAGTTTATCATAGATACTTAATGTTCTGCATACAGAAAATTAAAAATCCTTAATCTCTTGAAGAAAATTTGATTACCGGTAATAGAATTATACAGTTAAACCACAACATTTCTAACTCCAGGCATGTGAGTGAGGTAAGAAAAAAAAGGAGGAAAGTCGCGGCGTAATTCCACAAGTGTGCGGGAAGTGCACATTGCGAGCACAAAGTCCATTGCGGCTGGGGTCCAGGCATTGACGTTTTTGTATTCTCGACCCATTTTTCATAATTCTTCCAAAATTACTAGGTAAGATTTTAAATTTTTTTTTTACATAAAAAAAAAACGTGGAATTCCGCGTTTTTTATATTTCAAACACGGGGACGTCTCACATGCCTGTAACTCAAAAGTTGAAATTCAAAGCAGCTGTATTAGGTGACAGCTCAATTTGTCAATAGGTGAACAAATTTGCAGCATATTAACTATTTTTGAGAAATTCCCACAAAGCCAGAAGTTAAATATGATCAAATTTATTAAAAGAAAAGGGGGAGGAAAGACCCTACAGCATGGAAAAGGGAAGACATTAACATCTACTGGGGTTTCAAAATATTTGTATACAAAAGTGAATAACATAAACATAGTTTGGCAAAAGATACATTTGACAAATAAAACTAGACTTACTTTTGTTGATTTCATGACTACCTTTAGAAGCTTAAATATGAAATTTGGAAAAGAGTTCAAATAACAAGATATTTTTTTCCTTCAAATATTAGTATAAAATATACTTGTTATCTCGTCCAGTTAGAACAACTTAGTTCAAAATTTAAATTTCACATAAATGTTCAACGTTGATCAAGGGCTTAGCGCTGTGGTTTTTTCCGGTAATCACAAAATTGTAAGATTTATTCCTTAAAGGGGTAGTACAGTTTTGGTAAGGCTGAACTTTAGTAACCAAAACCTGCACAGTAACATTACAAACTAATATTTATATCCCCACCATGCTCGAAAGGTAATACAAAAATACAAACGACTAAGTAAAAAGCCTGTTATCATTCAAAAAGCGCCATTAAAACACAAGAGGGCGCTCTCTAATAAGGCATTGGTTTCAACCATTTTTCATACAAAATTATGCATGTGATGTTTTGTTGAAATAATGATTAAATAGAGAGATCATCAACAACTATTTAAAAACCGCTTTTGAACATTTTTGAAAAAGTGTAAGCATTTTAAATTTTTTTTCAAAAAATCATCGTATTTATTTGGGGCCCAAATAGATACGATCGGATATATTCATTGATATTTCAGCCATTTCTGAACCGATTTTGACCAAATAAAGTTTATTCTGCCATTAAAATTGCATGTTCTTTCAAATTCGACACTCAGTCTTTCATAACCTCACGAAAAAATTGTGTTGTGCAGCACCCTCTCTACCAAAAACTGAACTACCCCTTTAATCTATCCCCGATAAAGATTATTTGTTTGACTTCATTTCTAAAAGTTTCCTATTGCACACTTATTTTTTAGACGAGATCTGTTGTTATGACATATTCAAGATATTGCATGCAATGACTGTCAGTGAATCAAATAACAATTTCAATGTTCCATGATATCTAACTTGGCCTATAATTTATTGTAAATATGCTTTAAATAAACTTTTTATAGTCAGAATAGAATAGTACACATTGTATCATAAAAGTACAAAAAGTAAATGATTTCAAAGCATACACACAACAAACACACACACATACACATACAAACATAATCTCGCACATACGCACACATATGCATACATTCATAGAAGTGGATGTTCAGGGATAAAATCAAGAAAAATAGACTAAAACTAGGATTAATTTCAATGTTCTGATGAGAATTCAGGCCATCAATAAATATAAACAATATATATATAATATACAATTCATGTCCGAGAAAGCATGTTTATACAACAATAAAATAAATGTAATTCATATATGCACAACTCTGTAGTACCATAGATGATTATTTCTTACCTCTTTCTTATTTGTCCATGTTTTTAGCGTGCTGCACAGATCCTGCACACCACTGACAATGTGTGGAGACATCTTCTTCTTCTCTTCTTTGCACACTGTACGTAAAACAAACAAATTAATATTCAATAATTGAGTACAAGAATTAAAACATATTTGTTGCACACTGTACGTATACAACCAAATTAACAAGTTATCACAGTGTACCGAGAGAAGAAAAGTGATAACAAATTTCTTTGCAAACTGTAGGTAAACAAGCAAATGAACATGTTGTAACTTAGAAATATTAATTTTGTTGGTTGGTTTGGTGGATCAATCAATTATGAATATTCAAGTCTGGGACTGCCCATTATCCTCACCATCCAAAGACATGAAGCCTAGGTTTTAAATCCTAGGTTGATTTGTGTGAATAGCTATTTGCACAAATCAACCTGAATATCTCTGCTCTTATTTTCCGTGTTTGCTTCTGAACTATTTAATAAATGTAGCAAAAGTCAAATTTAACTTTGTTTAAAGAAAGAAATATAAAACAAGGCGATAGCCGTAATGTGTCTTGCCAAATTGCGCGCATTCATGCCAACGAAGTTTGGTTACAAACAGATGCAGGGTTGGAAAGTTATCAACCATTATAGAGTCTTGCAGGTAAATTTTCACGGTTTACCTCATTTGACCTTTTACCTACTTATGTGACCTTTGACCCCAGAATATAATGGAGGCCAATATAGGGCATCTACCAATCAAGTTTGGTTACAAACAGATGCAGGGTTGGAAAGTTATTCAAATTTTTTGTAAGGTCACAGACGGAGGACAGACGGCCGCAATTTGGATCCCTTAGTCTCCTTCTACCTCGGTTGGGCTCGACAAAAATGGAACTCACTTTTTAATCTGTCCAGCAGATGACTAGCAGCATACCACATGGTGGCCTCAAACCAAGGGAACTGAAACTTGGGCGGTGTCTTCACTCTTCTCTCCAACTCGTGAATCCTGATTAGAATAAAGATAATCAAAATCTGATTCAAAAGTACTACTTCTTTAGGATTTTTGTTTGATTGTTTTGGTAGGTTTTGAATCCATGTGAAAGTACATTTAGTAAGGACTTACATGTACGTATACAGTTTATTATAAAAAATTTAAGTTACACAGCTTTGTCTGTGTTTGAATTGACTTATAAATAAGATTCCTTTCCTAGCGCTAGCATTCACCTGAAATTTGATGATTGGTACTCATGAGATTAATTCCATAGACAAAAATATCAATGACAATTTGTGTGAAAACCAAGCTTTTATTCACAAAATGAAGGACATATTATAAAATGCCTGATATTGTGTGAAATTTTGTTACTCCCAACATATATTTTCAACTGCACAGAATGTTAAAAAAAAAGAATCCAATAGCGATTCGAAAAAATAAAAACACAATGACATACTTTATTTGGAGACCGATGCTGTATCCATGGAGAAAATTGCCACCAAATACGAGACTGTCGACTGTTGTCAATACTGCATGTATCCAGCCTGTGGTAAACAAAAAATAATAATGATAATTTAAAGGGCCATAATATGAGAATAGTGCTTTGTAATTTGAAAGTATATTATCAATATTTATTAGTATTGTTATTACTAAATAATTAATAATTTTAATTATAATAAACAGACCGGTTGGAATGCATAATTTCTGCCCTTGCTTGATGACACTTATAGCAGATGTCCACCTGGTCACCAAATAACACCTCGCTCTGTTTCGACTGGTCAAGCTTGCTTCAATCCTCATAGGCCTAGTTACAAACTGACATTTTCCCTCTGACTTTGAAGAATGTATTCTTTACAATTGTCTATGGACTTATAATTCATTTCATATAAACTCAAATCATAATCAAACTGACCATTTGGAATGCATAATGTATGCCCTTGCCCCACACACTTAAGCAGATGTCCACTTGGTCACCAAAGACCTTGCTCTGTTCGCACTGGTCAATTCTATATTTTTGCCTATACCTCTATGGACTGCCAAATCATTTCATATAAACTCAAATCATAATCAAACTGACCGGTTGGAATGCATAATGTCTGCCCTTGCTTGATGACACACTTATAGCAGATGTCCACCTGATCACCAAAGAACACCTCACTCTGCTTGGACTGGTCAAGCTTGCTCCAGTCCTCATAGGCCTTCAGGTTTTCGTCTGTGGGTCGTACGATGTAGAATATTTTCTCCCCCTAGAGACAAAAAAAAATATCAATGAAATAATTAAATTGATACACACTTTAATTTTTAATTTGTCAGGAATATTCATGGTAATAATTAGGCTAAATTAACAACCATTTTCACATACTTAAAGATTTAACAATATACAGCTTGGTTTTCCTCCATTGGACAAAGAACCTTCTCAACCTTCTCAATCTCGCCAGATTTCGTGTGTTCCCTTACGTGGTCACTACTGTATATACAAGTTTGACTTTAAATGGCTAGCAGAATGCCTCGACACTCATGAGGAAGTACTTGGACACCAGTGGCTTCTAATATGGGCAGTCATACTCATTAATACTTATCCGACATCTAGCAATACATTGTAATTTCCCTAGTAGCATCCCAAACATGGAGCATTTCTCAAACTTACTTTCAATAAGTGGTACCAGACGGAAGGGCCCCCAAAGTCTATATTGACGTCTGTATAGCTGTCCAATTTAACACCCATGGCTTGCCATATGGACAGACATTGTCCTTAATACTTATCTGACAATTATCTGCAATTAAAGTGCCCAAAACATCTAAAATTTCATGAACTTGCCCTCAGTAAGTGGTACCACACAGAAGTGCCCCCAAAGTCTATGTGGAAGTCTGTATAGCTGTCCTTAACGCTCATGAGGCAGTACTTTGACACTCGCGGCTTGTCATAAGGGCAGTCTTCCGGCAGCTCATCCGGCCAGATATTGTCCACCCAGCTGACCTTTCGCACAAACCTTGGAGGCTCCACGAGGTCTGTTAACCTAGAGTAGTATAATTCAATACAATAATAGTATTGCTAAATATAGCGCTTGACACAAACAAACAGAAAAATACAAATTAAATACAGTGCATGATAATTCATTATAATCATGTAATAAATATATACAAAAACACATAATAAATTACAATATAAATTAACATAATTGATTTGAAATTCTAATATAATAATCAATTATGAGCCTAAGACTTTGATCTTCGCAAAATCTTCGTCAGAGGCTACAATGATACAAATGACATGTATTTAACTTTATCTGCTAAAGATTTTCAATAAAGTTAAGCATTTTTCTTCATTTATTTTAACATCATTTACACCAATAAAAATCAATTGACAATTCTGCTATGCAAAAATTACACATCAGAATTTAAAGAAGATATCTCAGCCTTTCCTTGACAAATATAGTAATTAAAAAATGTATAAATTTATAATTTTTTTGGGAGGATTTTAACCCTTTGCCTACAGGAACCTAGTGGGCTATGTATAATTGTAGGCAATATGCCTATTGCAAATCGTTTCAAACGTACTTCGTCTGAGAGAACTCCAGACTGATGACGTTCAAGATCTTGTCTCGGCTGGGGCTGGTGAAATAGTCTGACCACTCCCTCATTGTCATCTTCATCTCGTCTTGCTTACGGACATCAATGACGTCGATACTCATGGAAGACCCTGATGCAAAACATAGGACATGAAATACATTTTAATTTGTTCAAAAAGAAAATAATTGGAGAGTCATTTCACTAGATTTCTGCATTTAAATAATAGATATCTTTGATGAATAGATTGGTTTATCAATAGTATCAGATTGAAAAGCATGTTACTATTCATTAATTAAGCTATATTTTATAATTGAAAGATGATCACAAGATGCGCAAATAAATTTTAACATTTCTAATATTCTGATTGAGAGCATGTAAGTCATTTAAAGTTTTTGAGTGTGCTATTAACAACCTGTTGCTTACGAGAACCTGGTGGGCCCTGTATTATCTCTATGTGAGCATTGCAAAATCTAGTAGGTAACAGGTTGAATCTCTGACTGTAGAGCTTACTGATATACAGTTCCACATCAGCCACTGTGAATGTAGGTGGCGGCACTATGAGGCCAAACCCTTCCTTGATGTCTACAAGTATCAAGGGGTTGCAGCCATATTCTGTTTTACTAGTCTACTTCTACAAATTCAAATTTCTAATATATATTTTTTGGTGGTCTGAAACTCTGAATGCAAGACATTTCAGATTTGTGACAACTCACCAATATACAGTTCCACATCACCAACTGTGAATGTAGGTGGCGGCACTATGAGGCCTAACCCCTCCTTGTTGTCCACCAGTATCGGGGTGTCGAAGCCGTTCTTGTCCAGGTAGTCAACACTCAGTTCGTGTCCTCTGGGTTGAATCAGGATCTCCTCCGCGTGACGGAATGCCCTTCCCTTGAGCTGCCGCAGGAAGACGGCTGTCCCAGCTTGTACTGCCTAAAAGAGGAGAAAAAAGCACAAAGTCAAACTTGGGTATAGTGACCACCTGGTAAAGTTGATTATAAAGAGATTCTATCTTCTGTTAATTCCTTGTACTTTTTCATACATTCATTTCTTATTGTTCGGGTTTGTGTCAGGTTTACATAGCTTAAGACTAGCATTACATTAAAAAGGATTCCGGGATCTACTACTATCATAAGAGCTTTGTTACTCAGGGGTTAGAGCACGGACAAGCAATCCAGAGATATCTGGTTGATTCCCAGCAAAGACCAATTTCTTCACTCATTTGTATTTATTCAGGACATATCTGTTAATTTTCCCTATGTTTGAATTGGCCAAAGAAACCAGACGGGAATATTTTGTTCAAGTATATAGAGCTCTCCTTACTAGCATGAACACTGCCAATGGATTCAGGGAAGTACAACCATCATATAAGAGCTTTGTAGGTCATGAGTCGGACCAGTCTTAAAGCAATCCGGAGTCTCTGTTTGATTCCCAGTGAACTGAAGCCCTATTCCTTTGTGTATTTTATTTATTCAATATATTTCTGGTCAGTTTCTTGCATGTTTGAATTAGCTAAAGAAAACTGACAGGAATACTGACTTACCTTGTTGGGATCATAGTCTTCGGTGTAGTCATGTCTGTGCCAATTCTTCTTTTTCTTCCCTGTAAAATATAACAGATCACAGATTCATAATTATATGTAATTTATTTTAAATCAAATATTACAAAATACTCACAAATCAATGCTTTTCATTTACTTTTAGTGGGATGATCAAAATATAAATTTAAGTTACTTTACATAAAGTGTTCCCCATGTCTCTGAAAATAACAAAGACATTTTCCCCTACAAATCTAATTTTACACTTTACACGCATGAAGGCATTTGCACACAGTCACTTGGATTCCATCTCCAAGTACAAACCCACATTATGACTCTAATTTGTTACTCTTTGGTAGTTTACTCACATTTTAATGGACCATGGACGTCCTGACAGGATGGACAGTGAAACTCTTCCACATCATTAGACTGATCCTCTCGTATTCCAACACAGCTTCAAAATAAAATAAATCCAAATGAGAAAAAAAGTTAATAAAAATGTAAGCCCGAGCCCGAGGTTTATACCTTCAAGAAGCCTTCAAACCAAAATGGTAGGGAACTGGGCCGGTATTCAATTCCATACTTAAGTCAAAATTTAGCTTAAGTAAGTAAGTGAGATTCAATTAATTCATCAACTGAAAATCTTACAAAAATGTTGATGTCATAATGTCTTCAAATATTACATTTAGATTTTGTTTTACTGAAGTAGAAGTCAAAAAGTCAAGTTCTCAGCCTAGAAAATGCTAAGTAAATTGACAATCTAAGTATTGATTTGAATACCAGCCCTGGTACATTGGAATGATAATTATAAATTGTAATGACTCATGATACTGATATTTTCAAACTACGTATCTATTATATTAATACGGTAAGCTTCAACCCCCTGAATCGTCTCCCACAAGGGCGCGCCTCGCCCCGAGAATTGTGACTCCCTGACCGTCGCCATCGAAGGGTATACGTTTTGCGGAGGACGTAGAGGCATTCCCGAGACACCCCCGCCCCGTGGTCGTCGTCCAGATCGAAGAAAAGGGAGGTTGCACAATTCCAGCTGCCTGATCAGTAGTCACTGTGTTGGTAGCCAACGAATTAATTAATTAGTGTTTCGGCCGGGTAAACCATCGATGTGCAATTTTATATCGATGGGGTAAACACATCATGACTCCATTGGCTACCAACGCAGTGGTACTGATGACTGGTGGGGTATTCTGCAGATAATCCTTAGTTTTAAGTTTCAAGTTATTTTTGTTTCCATTTCCAATAAGAAAATACAAGTAAAATAAGATAAGATTTCACAAACAATAATTTTTACAAATACCAAAAAACTCTACAGGAATCGACGTTGAAATGAAAAGCCACACTTTACGAAAGATGTTTTTAAAATAGTTGTTGATGATCTCTCTATTTAGTATTTAATCATTATTTTAATTAACAAAACATCAATTCACATGCACAATTTTAAAAATAAAAAATGGTTGAAACCAATCAGTTTTTAGTAATTTAGAGAGTGCAATTTTGAGATATAATGGCTCTTTTTTAATGATAACACTGTTATTATTAAAGAGTCGAGATAGTTTTAAGTTTCAAGTTATTTTTATTTCCATTCCCAATAAGAAAATACAACTAAAATAAGACAAGATTTCACAAACAATAATCAACATGATCAATTCAATATTCAATAATTTTTTACAATACAGCCTACAAGTATGAAGGTGTATTGAAACTTCGCGCACGAAAATTTCGAACTTTTTCAAAGTGTCGTAGGAGCAACAAAATTATTGTAATCTCAATGAAACAAGCATTAAAATACTCCCTCTATTCTGAGGATTCGATGTATGTAAAACATTTTCGATTTAAACTCACAATTCATGTGTTATTGGCCCGATTCCGCGCTCCATACACTTTGATACACTGCCATTGACTTAACACGCATGTCAATGGGTGTGTGAAGATGCAAACTTTTGCGCGTATTAGCATCTTGTCTTGGCACGCGCACGTTGTCAAGCTTTCTACGGAGATTGCGCGATCCGAAAGTAAATTTGAAAGGACAGGACGAATAAAGGAGCATTTTACGCAGCATTTCGATAACAACAAGTCTGTTCTACGGCACATCTACACTGTACAATGGTTCTGGGGGAACCATTTACCTTACACTAGTGCTAATCGCGGTCGAAGCAACTTTTACGTTTTTTCTCTCTCACATACCTTCTCTTTCTCACTTCTTTTGCGCTGTAGCAATACATGAATGGATTGTGGCAGTTTTTTATTATTTGTTATTATATAAATGCGAATACAATACGTTCTGCTATACTCACCAAATCTGCATTTTCAGCGGGAAAATTTTGTGACTCCGTCTTCCTTCGGGAATTGGCAGGAAATGGCCGCGTACACACGCCACCTATGGCTGGCTATGGCATACATATCGCGCGGTACGGTAGCTCTATATCGATATCATGTAAACATGAAAGTTCGTTTACTAGTCTTTTACAAAGCGTACTTGAATGTATGTTGGTAGCAGAGCGTGATGACAGGCTTCACATAATTACGGCGTTAATAGTCAACGTCTTGTTGGAAGATCAACATCCGATCTCGAATGGTCAACACTCGAAGAGACCAGCGTCACGTAACTAACATCGCCAGGCAATGCATTGTCTTGCATGTACGTAATTGTGGCATAGAGAGCGCACTCTGACTCGGACCAGAAAAATACTGAGTCGCCATTTAACACAGGAAGCATGCTAGAAAGAGGCTTGATACGTTGATGTATCTACGAAAATGGGCTAATTTCTACCTTTTTGCCAATATTTTCCCAAATTAAAGTGCCATCAGGAGTAAAATGGTGAGTTAATGCATTCAACATGTTTCTTAGAGTATGAATGTGAAGCATAATTTTCATGCTTTGGTTGTGCAAACTTAAGATAATTTTCGGAAGATGTAGTGCATGGTTCCCTTACGTTCATACCACGTAATAACCTAACCAGGCTCTGTGCGTAGCACAGAGCCTGGCATATTGAAGTGTGAGTTAGGTGTATCGCTCGTAACAATTATTGGTAAAAATAGTATATAAGATACTATACAATTTATATCTGGTTTTATACTTACGACGGATGTTATCCATGGACATCAATGGTCCACTGTCTTGATACATGAGGCTCCATTCGGTGTATTTATTCACAAAATTAGGTTTTTATCGTCCAGATTGTGGTAAGAAGCAAAAATTCCAAAATGGTATCCGAATTTGTGTCCACAGTGCGCATGCGTGAGGTCGCAGGTCAAACTTTGGCGTACGAGCCATATAAGCCAGGCCACTGTACTCAATGTTAACCTAACCGCCTGGCATATACATCGCTCGAAATCTTGCAGGAACATGTTTGTAGATGGGCGATGAGGTGTTTTATCCTCTTTAAGCAGATTTTTTTTAAATTTTGTTTACTTGTACTGCACCCTAAAATACCTATGTACGACGGCGCTACACAAAATTACTATGAAAACAATGATAACCTACATCAAATTGATTATTTATGTCGATTGTCCTTGTTAGAATCCCGCTGTGCGATGCCGACGGATCGAAAAAAAAAGCCGGATTCTAACAAGGACGATCGACATAAATAATCAATTTGAGGTAAGTTATCATTCTTTTTATAGCAATTTTGTGTAGCGCCGTCGTACATAGGTATTTTAGGGTGCAGTACAAGTAAACAAAATTTTTTAAAAATCTGCTTAAAGAGGATAAAACACCTCATCGCCCATCTACAAACATGTTCCTGCAAGATTTCGAGCGATGTATATGCCAGGCGGTTAGGTTAACATTGAGTACAGTGGCCTGGCTTATATGTATTAGTCAACCGATCGCCACTTACGCGCGGAACCGGAATAAAACCTCGCCTATATATCCCAGCATGCATTGCCGATGACTTTGGAGGCGACAGGACAATTTCGAATATTTGTGCGAAGCCGTTTGGGATTAATCATCAATTTGAGGTAAGTTATTATTCTTTTCATATAATTTCTATGTAGCGCGCAGATAAAACGCACTTTTGTTCTCTAGAAAAGGTTAACCAAATACAAAAAAATTATAATTAAAGGTGATAAAAACACCTCATCGCAAAAACGCTACACCATTTCGATCGTCAGTAATTCACAGCTCTGTGCTATGCACAGAGCTGATCATAGTTAACCACGTAAGTGAATGGCAATGAGTGTATGTGTGTTCTACGGGAAGGATTTCAATTTAATTTGATGATTTTCTATTGTCCATAATTTATACACGAAAAAACACACAAAAAGTAAGTTTTTTCTCAAGAAATATCAATCTTTGTTTGCTAATTTTTTGGTTGATTAGTAAGTAATGTGTGCTCTTTCATTTGGCATCAGAAAATTCCGTCGCCGTGTCCGTGTTCTAATGTTTGCGTACCGCTTATATGATGCGCGAAGTCCATACAACTTTACAACTACAAGTACAACTTCAAGAACAAGGCTACATGCTACAGGAATCGACATTGAAATGAAAAGCCACACTTTATTTTTTATGAAAAAAAGTTCAGAGTTTCACAAAATTCAGAATAAAACCGTCAGAAAACTGAGGCACCATTAGTGAAGTAAGCAAGCCAAAACTAATCACAGCCAATGGAAAACTGCCTTGCCTCAGAAAGTGCACTGCACTGCACTACCGCCTTACCGGCTCGCGTAGTCCCTTACGTATTCAATCGTGTTATTTCAACGTCGCCAAAACTTCGACCGAAAATAAGGTTCTATTATGCCCATAAATACGTTATAAAAACACAAAAAAACAAATCCAATACATTATTTATTTAGAGAGTATTACCTGCCATGAAACCAATCCTTGCAAACGTCGCATTCGATCATAAAACGAGTTACATCGTAGACTTGTTTGCAGAGACAGTACACTGGAATAGACGCCATTTTCTCCCAATGCAGCAAATTATAAGTGTAATGGCTCCCTCTACGGCCGAACGTACAGCGATACCGACAGTGATCAGGCGTCGACGTCGACGGCGAACATCTATTTTTCTCATACAGTAATTTTATTTAATGTAAATAGAATATTGCTACTTTAAAATAGTTTGTAAACAAAAGAAATGAATACAATAAAAATATTGAAAACAACAAAATTCCCAAACTTTTGCTCATGTTGAAAACTTGAGCTTTATCTGGCTCTTTAACTTTTATTTACTCATGCATATCTGCATTTAGTCTTATTTACTTATTTACTTATATTATTGATTGGTTATGACTTATTCTGCTGAATCTTGTATATTTTTAAAAATAATTATTTGTATTTATATTTGTTCTTATTTTGTCTTGTTTTCTTGTCTGTAATAAGGAAAAAGTACCGAAAAGCATTTTATGCTTCCCTTTTTCCTTGAATTCACTTGCCAATTATATTATTTTGTTGAATGTTAAAGTTATGATAAATTTGTATATGATATCAATGTGTCTATCTATCTATCTATCTATCTATCTATCTATCTAGCCTATGTCTCTCCACTGCAGAAGGAAGGCCTCTTCATCACCATTCCATTTTCTTCTATCTTGTGCTAGTCGCATCCATGTAACACCCCCAAATTCTTTGATGTCATCCATCCAACGTCTATACTCTGTCTGCCTCTTCGTCTGGTTTGTGTTATTGGTGTCCAATTAGTTATATTATGTGTCCATCTATTATCTTTACGTCTTGCAAGGTGGCCTGCCCATCTCCATTTCTTTGTTTTTATTTCCCGTATGATATCCCTGCATGGCATCATCATTTCTGACCTTGTCTCTTCTTGTAACTCCTACCATAATCCTCTCCATTGCTCTTTCTGTGACTCTAAGCTTCTTTTCCAATTTCTTAGTTGTTGCCCATGTCTCTGCCCCGTAGGATAGTACCGGAAGTATGCATTGATTGAAAATTTGTCTTTTAAGGGGGATTGGAAGATTCTCATCTCGGAGTATAATGCTGAGTTTCCCAAATTTCACCCAAGCTAGCTGTATTCTTCGTCGCACTTCTCCTGCTGTTTCATTTTCAAGAGTGATGTTTTTACCGAGGTATATGTAACTATCCACCTTCTCAATTGTCATGCCATCAACTGCAATTGTATGGTCTTGTAGCTGGTTGCTCATCATTACTTTGGTCTTTTTAATGTTCATTTTGAGTCCTGCCTTTTTATTCTCTACGCTCAACTCCTGGATCATCGTCTGTAGTTCCAGAGGATCATGACTAACAAGCAGAATGTCATCTGCAAACCTTAGATGATTCAAATATTCCCCATTTATTTTAATTTCTCTCGATTGCCAATCCAGGTTTCTGAAGACGTCTTCCATGGCTGCTGTAAAGAGTTTCGGAGAGATTGGATCACCCTGTCTGACACCTTTTAGGATTTTGAAACTATTGGTAGTTGTATTCTCCAGATGAATTTTGGCGCTAGGGTCTTTGTAAATAGCTTTGATGAGGCGGATGTATTTCTCATCGTCTATCTGTTTCTGTAGAGCATCTAATAGTGACTGGTGGTCTAAGCTATCGAAGGCTTTCTCGTAATCTACGAATCCAAGACAAATGTCCAAACGATATTCCTTTGCCTTTTCAATGATCTGACTTAAAGTGTGTAGATGGTCTGATGTTCTGAATCCTGCTCGAAAGCCTGCCTGTTCTCTCGGCTGATTTTCATCTAGCTGTCTTATGATTCTTGCAAGAATAATTTTTGTGAAAACTTGTACATGTGAGGTAGTAAACTAATGGGTCTGTAATTCTTTATGTCTTTTGTATCTCCTTTTTTGAACAGTATGATAACTTTAGATTCATTCCACTGAGTAGGAACTTGTTCCAGTTGAAGGATCCGGTTGAACAATTTTGTCAAGATGTCGACAGTACTCTTTCCTCCCAGCTTCAATATGTCAGCGGTTAACTGGTCCTCTCCAGGAGCCTTTCCTTTCTTCATGTGATAGAGCTTTCTGCACTTCGTCTTTCTCAATGGGTGGTACACTGTCCGCTTTTTCATTCCAATTTTCTTCTGTTCTCCAATCTGGTCTATCCGTATCATACCCCTGATAGCAGACTGACGTCTTTATGACGTCTTAATTTGGTCGTAAACTGGTAAACACGTCATATGTCGTACAAACGAACAGAATACGACGTCATTATGACGTATTTTAAAGACCATTTTTGACATGATGACTTATGTCGTATAAAAGACGTAAAATTGACGTCATTATAACATCTTTAAACGACCATTTTTCCACTATTTATTTTTGTCGTAGGAAAGACGTAAAAACGATGTCATTATAACGTCGTTCAAAGACCATTTTTAAGAATGTATTATTGTCGTACAGAATACATGATAACGACGTCTTTATAATGTCGTTTAAAGACCATTTTTGCCATACGAGTTTATGTCGTATCAATAACGCTATAAAGACGTAAGTTTGACGTCTTTTCAAGACCAATTTTTTGCCATCATTTTTTGTCGTATGGACGCCCTTTTTACGACGTTAATGTGACGTATTTCAAAGACCATATTCCAATTGTTTTTTGTCGTATGGAAGGACGTAAAAATTACGTTAATATTACGTCATTTAAAGATCACTTTTTCAGTATTTATTTTTGTCGTATAGAAGACGTAACAACGACGTCTTTATGATGTCTTTGAAAGACTATTTTGCCATAATTTTTTGTCGTATGGACGACCACTTTACGACGTCATTTTGAAGTCTTTTCAAGACTAGTTTTTTGCCATCATTTTTTGTCTTATGGACGACCTTTTTACTACGTCATTTTGACGTCTTTCAAAGACCATTTTTTTCACTATTTATTTTGTCATAAAAACGTCTAAAAATTGACGTCTTGATGATGTCTTTTAAAGACTTTTTTTGCCATTATGGTTTGTGTCGTACGACGACGTTAATACGACGTCATTATGATGTGTTTTCAAGACTAGTTTTTGCCATCATTTATTGTCGTATGGACGACCTTTTTACAACGTCATTGTGACGTCTTTCAAAGACCATTTTTCCAATGCTTTTTCGTCATATTAAGGATGTAAAAACGACGTCATTATCACGTCATTAAAAGATTATTTTTAAGTATTTATTTTGTAGTATAAAATACGTTATAACGACGTCTTTATGATGTCTTTGAAAGTCCATTTTTGCAATTAAGGTTTGTGTCCTACGGACAACATTATTAAGACGTCATTTTGACGTCTTTTCAAGACTATTGTTTGCCATCATTTTTTGTCGTATGGACGACCACTTCACGACGTCATTTTGAAGTCTTTTCAAGACTAGTTTTTTTGCCATCATTTTTTGTCGTATGGACGAACTTTTTACTACGTCATGTTGACGTCTTTCAAAGACCATTTTTTCACTATTTATTTTGTCATAAAAAGTCTTAAAATTGACGTCTTCATGTCTTTTAAAGACTCTTTTTGCCATTATGGTTAGTGTCGTACGACGACGTCAATATGACGTCATTATGATGTGTTTTCAAGACTAGTTTTTGCCATCATTTAATGTCGTATGGACGACCTTTTTACAACGTCATTGTGACGTCTTTCAAAGACCATTTTCCAATGCTTTTTCGTCATATTAAGAATGTAAAAACGACGTCATTATCACGTCATTAAAAGATAATTTTTAAGTATTTATTTTGTAGTATAAAAGGCTTTATAATGACGTCTTTATAATGTCTTTGAAAGGACCATTTTTGCCATTAAGGTTTGTGTCGTACGCACGACAATATTAAGACGTCATTATGACGTCTTTACAAGACTAGTTTTTGCCATCATTTTTTGTCGTATGAACGACCTCATTACGTCATTGTGACGTCTTTTAAAAAACATTTTTTCCAATTATTTTTTGTCATATAGACGACGTTATTACAACGTGATTATGACGTCTTTCAAAGACATTTAAACAATTATTTTTGGCGTATGGACGACCTTTTTATGACGTCAATAAGACGTCTTTATGTCGTCTAAATGGCGTAATTTATGGTACAAATTGACGTCTTCAAGACGTCTTCAAGACGCCTTTTCGGAAAAAGATACGTCATTATCACGTCAAAATATGACGTCTATATGACGGTAAACGCGGGTGCAAAATCTTCACTTTTTGACGTGAATTTACGACGTCTTAAAGACGACGTACACAAGGTGGAAATGACGTCAAATCCAGACGTAAAAATCGCGTCTTCTATTGACCAATAAGACGTCTTTATGTTGTCTAAATGGCGTAATTTATGGTACAAACTGACGTCTTCAAGACGTCGTAAAGACGCCTTTTCGGATAAAAATACGTCATTATCACGTCAAAATATGACGTCTATATCACGGTAAACGCGGGTGCAAAATCTTCACTTTTTGACGTGAATTTACGACGTCTTAAAGACGACGTACACAAGGTGAAAATCACGTCAAATCCAGACGTAAAAATCACGTCTTATATTGACCAATAAGATCTTTATGTCGTCTTAATAACGTAATTAATGGAACAAATTGACGACTTAAAGACGTCATAAAGACGCCTTTTCGGATAAAAATACGTCATTATCACGTCAAAATATGACGTCTATATCACGGTAAACGCGGGTGCAAAATCTTCACTTTTTGACGTGAATTTACGACGTCTTAAAGACGACATACACAAGGTGGAAATGACGTCAAATCCAGACGTAAAAAGCACGTCTTATATTGACCAATAAGACGTCCTTATGTCGTCTAAATGGCGTAATTTATGGTACAAATTGACGTCTTCAAGACGTCGTAAAGACGCCTTTTCGGAAAAAAATACGTCATTTTCACGTCAAAATATGACGTCTATATCACGGTAAACGCGGGTGCAAAATCTTCACTTTTTGACGTGAATTTACGACGTCTTAAAGACGACGTACATAAGGTGGAAATGACGTCAAATCCAGACGTAAAAAGCACGTCTTATATTGACCAATAAGACGTCTTTATGTTGTCTAAATGGCGTAATTTATGGTACAAATTGACGTCTTCAAGACGTCGTAAAGACGCCTTTTTGGAAAAGAATACGTCATTTTCACGTCAAAATATGACGTCTATATGACGGTAAACGCGGGTGCAAAATTTGACGTGAATTTAAGACGTCTTTAAGACGACGTGCACGACGAAAAACGACGTAAATTTGACGTCATTTTTACCAGTGTTTGCTATCAGGGATTCATTATTGGCTGTAGGCCATGTTGTTGGATCATACATAAGCCATATATGGTTTATGTTGGAACTGTGTATGACACTAAATACAATATTTATGTGGGAGTGGTGCATATTTATTAGTGCGTCAATTATTTGCTTTCTTCGTGAAAAATATATCAAATCATAACACGCTTTCCCAGATGCAGTTAATCTTAAGCCCGAATTTCCTATCTAGGTATGCACCAGATTGCACAATTTCAAATTCATAAATGCAAAATCTTTCTTACCGTGGGAGGGGGATACTCCCTCCCAAACCCACCCCCTCCCTCCCTGCCCCAGCCCTCAGGCGCTTCGCTCCATCGGGACTCATTATTGGCAGTGTGTTGTTGGATCATACATAATGTTGCATAATTATGGTTTATGTTGTGTTGTGTGTGTGTGTTTTGGGGTACATATTTATTAGTGTGTCAATTATTTGTTTTCTACGTGAAAAATATATTAAAACTTTCTGGTCGATCAAATCATATCACGCTTTCCCAAATACAGCCGAATTTCCTATCTAGGTATGCATCAGATTGCACAATTTCAAGTCCAAAAATGCAAAATCTCCCTACCGTGGGAGGGGGACACCCCCCTCCCACACCCTCCCCCCGCTCAGTCGCTTCGCTCCCTCGCAATGTCTCACTCTCACCTCTGGCTCAAACTTGGCAACCCAGAGTGTGGTTGGGCATGAGCCCCTATACACACCAAAATTGTGAGCCCCCTTGGGGTTTTGCCCCCCAATCCAAAACTGCTTCCGGCGCGCCTGCCTCTGACCTAATAAAACAAATATGCAATTTAGCTGATTATCTGTATAATGCTAATTCTACAACAAATTTTCAATGTTGCCAAGGTAACATTGCTAAATTATCTAAAGAAACCTTTAAGCACATGAGAAAAAACAAACAAATATTGGACTGTCTACAACCTATTATCGCTTACAGGAATAATTCATCATCGATTATAAACGATAGTATCAAAGTGGAAATAACCCAATGATGCCAGGGTGATAATATTGCTAGATTTCCTAAAGAATCCCTTTAGAACATGAGTAAAAACAAACAAACAAATATTGGACTTATGAACGTCTACAACATAATAGGATCGCCTACAGGAATAATTCATGATCGATTATAAACGATCGTATCAAAGTGGAAATAACCCAATGATCCCAAGGTGGTAATATTGCTAAATTTTCTAAAGAAACCTTTTAGAACATGAATAACAAAAGAAAAATACAGTAGGACTTATGATTAACGTCTTCAGGTCTAATGGATACAGGATTCATTCATGATCGATTATAAACAATCGTATTAGAGTGCAAAGTAAAATTCCAATTTTTATAACTATTTACATTGAAAACATTGTTATTATGATCTTGTTTTTGCAGATATCAAAACTAATATAAATACCACCTGTTTTAATATTTTCACATGATTTGCAAATTAATTATTTAGGCATCAACTCTTTGAAATACTAAACAGTCAATACTAACCATTTAAATCTCACATACTAAGAAGCGGGATATATATACGGAACCCATACGACAACTGATCAGTAAGGTGTTAGACGTAGGTTATAGGATAGGTTTAGGATTTAGGAATAGGATAGGATTATGTGTTACATGTTATATGTTATAAAAGTGTTGACTGTGGAATATACTACAAGACATAACCATCTCAATTTTTTAATTATTAATAATTAATAATGTAAAAATCGCTTCAAAATATGACGTCAATACGACGTCTTTTCGTCATAAAAAGACGTCGTTAGCACGTCAAAATATGACGTCTATATGTCGTGAAACGCGGGTGCAAAATCTTCATTTTTTGACGTGAATTTATGACGTCTTTAAGACGACGTACACGACTTGAAAATCACGTCAAATCAATACGTAAAAATCACGTCTTATATTGACCATAAGACGTCTTTATGTCGTCTTAATAACGTAATTAATGGTACAAAATTGACGACTTAAAGACGTCATAAAGACGCCTTTTCGGAAAAAAATACGTCAATATCACGTCAAAATATGACGTCGATATCACGGTAAACGCTGGGTGCAAAATCTTCACTTTTGACGATAATTTACGACGTCTTAAGACGACGTACACAAGGTGAAAATCATGTCAAATCCAGACGTTAAAAATCACGTCTTATTTTGACCAATACGACGTCTTTATGTCGTCATTAATAACGTAATTAATGGTACAAATTGACGACTTAAAGACGTCATAAAGACGCCTTTTCGGAAAAAAATACGTTCAATATCACGTCAAAATATGACGTCGATATCACGGAAACGCGGGTGCAAAATCTTCACTTTTTGACGTTAATTTAAGACTTCGTTAAGACGACGTACCCCGACGTAAAATGACGTAAATTGTGACGTAATTTTTACCAGTGTCTTGCTATCAGGACAGTTCTCTATAGAATTCCTCAATGGTTTCTGTGATTTTGTCGTTAACTTCTGTCCCATCTTTTGTTTTCAGTGATGATAAGAGCTTTTTACCTCCCTCCAGTTTTGTATTGATGATTTTGGGCCCTTTATTGCTTTCCAGCACCTCTTTCACCATCTTGTGTCTCTTTTGCTGCTTCTCATCTTGCGGATTGTCTTGTTTAGGTTCTGTATACTCGATCTGGTTTTGTGCAGAAGTCTTGTCTGAAGGGTTGAGAGCTTTTCTCTTTTCGTTCATTTCGAATATCTTCCGCGCTGCTATTGTTTGTGTTTACTATCTCTTTTTACCTTTAGCTAGCTTCTCTGCTTCCTCCATAATCGTACTTGTTACTTGTTCAAATGCATCATCAAGTGCTCATCGCCTACAAAGTCTTCTAGAAGTGAGAATCTGTTCTCTAATTCAAGTTGGAATTGGGTTGTTTTTCTGAAAGCTTTCCAAGTCAATATGTCTTTTCCTTGATATCTTCATTCTTCTTATCCTTTCCATCTTCTTGTTGATCCTTACTTTTGCTCTAACAAATCTATGATCACTGCCTGTGTCGACCTTCGGTATAACCTCTACATCCATCAATATTCTCTTGTGGTCCATAATGATGTAATCAATCATATTATGGGTTGCTGCATTAGGACTTTCCATGTCCAATAGGGTCCAATATATGTCCTTTGGTTTCTTAAAGCATGTATTGCCAATCACCATGTTTCTGCTTGCAACATATTCTAGAAGCCTTTCTCCTCTCTCGTTTCGGTCACCTATCCCAAATGGACCTACACCATTCTCTTCCTGATCTTTCTCACTCCTATCTTTGCATTTAAGTCTCCCATGAGTATAGTGAAGGATGTATTTTCCGTTGCCATTATCCGGTCTATGTCAGTGTATAAATCTTCTACTGTTTCGTCGTCGTGAGCTGAAGTGAGTGCATAGACTTGAATAATCTTCATTGTGTGTTGCTTATTAATTTGTAATTTCAAATATGCCATTCGGTCTGATATTTCTTTATACTCCAGTATATTACTTTCAATGTTCTTATTAACCAGAAATCCTACTCCATTATTTCCTCTTTTGGTTGCTGAGGTAGTAAACAATGTGTGGCCACACCTATTTAATTTAATGAGGTTTGGTGGTCTTCTTGTTTCTGCGAGTCCTATAATATGCCACTTCACATTCTCTATTTCTTCAAGGAGGGTGTCTAGGTCTTCTTCTGACCTTAGTGTCCTTACATTATAAGTGCAAATACATAAACTGTGTGGTTCCTGATGATACCTTTCTCAGAGCTGACTCGTCCTTGCGGCTTTGGACCCAACTCGTCATACTTTGGCTTGGCACCAGAAGGATCACCATTCGCCGGTTTCCTAGCTCTACCAGTACCTGTATAGAGCTGGGCCCGTTTTGGCCTTGGGCATTACGACCCTCTTCTTTGTCTCGTTTCCATGTTGATGAAGGATAATTGCCTACTCTGCACACTGGCAAGGTGAATTGGTAGAGGCTGAATGAGCTCCTTGGTCTCCTGTCGGATCTAAAGGAGCTCTTAAAGGCCAAGTTGAGTTTTGGTAATTTCCAAAGTGCCCCCCCAACATCGATTGTAACGGATTTGGTTGATTTCAATTCCATATGAAAGATCATCGAAAAAAACATGGGAAATAATAATAATTTCCATTCAAATGCTCTAATTGTTGTGAAATTTGCTTTCAAAATATCATATAAAGTGGTTGACGCCCGGGTATCACTTTTTAGAACCGCTAGTGCGAGGCACTAGCGTTCTATGTTCTCCTAATAAAAGACTGAAACCAAATATTTGTGTGTACGCTAATTGTGCTTAAAACTATACATATGATACGGTACTTACAGCGATTTACTCTCCAATATGTGATCCAACTACCGGGTGGATTAAGATTATGATTTTTCCTTCCATTCCGCAAAAAATCAGTGATATATGCGCCTCATGGACCAGTCTCTCCGTGTGTTAGCGCGACTGTGAACGAAAGGCGAACGAATGCGAATGGGGCTTGCGAGTTGCGTCAACGGCAGTGTTGGAGTCATACTTCTATGGTTGCGATACATAATATACACGTACTACTGTATAGTATTACCGCACACAGTGACTGCACTACAGTCCCGTATTACCGCACACTGCACTATACAGTCCCGTATTAGGACCTACAACGCTAGTGCTTCGCGCCGAGTTAATTTGACACTTCGAGTTGTAACGGCTCTTTTTGAATGATAACAGGGGTTTTACTTTGTCGTTTGTAATTGTGTATACTTTCGAGCATGGTGAAGTTATAAATATTAGTTTGTATCGTAATCGTGCAGGTTTTGGTTACTAAAGTTAAGTTTGACCAATACTCAACTATCCCTTAAGTCAGATTTTGGTTCTTTCTTCTAACAGGAGGTCCAGCACCCCCTCCTCATGCTGGGGCCATTGTTTCAGAGGAGGGCCTCGGTTCAGTCGCCAAGGTGAAATTGAATTGAATTGAATTGAATTGACTACTAACATAGTGAGGCGAAGCCCCATTGTAACTGTAAGCTCTTGAATCCTTGGATCTATAGTAACTTTGTTGACATGTGCAAATAGTGATGAGTGGTATGTCCACAGTACAGGGTGTTGGGTGACAATTTCAAGTTAAATGGGACGTTATATGGCCGAGTAATGAGCAAAAATGCAAAGTGATATTCACTAACTTTGTACACGGTTTTTGCGGTCCAGTGGATAATTTGGTTACAGTCCGTTATTCCGAA